>JAHRHZ010000043.1:2988699-3002900 GCA_024137785.1 Ginglymostoma cirratum | reverse complement strand
CCGTAGGGATTCTATGATGATGTTGTGAAATTGGGAAAGAATGGCAGATCAATTGTTTATTGTGTCTGAAATAGATTCATTTTTGTTCATCAAACGTTTTACAGGATACAGGGTGAAGAAGGGTATTTGGAATTAGATTGATCATGATCTAACTGAATGGTGGGGTGGGGCTGAATGGCCTCCCCCTGTAGCTGTGGCTGATTGGATTTGTGCCAGCTTTTACAAAGTGTTTTCTAATTGGTTCCATAGTTCTGAAAATCTTGTTGTGCCCAGTTTGGCCATTGATTTTCCTGACAATTGTTTCATTGTATGGAACTTGAGCATTGCTGAAGAGAAGACACATTTGGCAAAGCTTTTCATCTGGTATGCATTAGGACAATTTCCCAGTTCATGAGGAAAACCAACATTTATACTACATGAGAGGAGTGTGCTGATTGGTTGGCCAGTGGACTCTGATTGGCCAAGCGTTGCCCTGAGAAACGGTCCAGCAAATGGAATTTACTTTGTTTTATTACAAGCCCAGAAACTTTAACACAACAGCCCAGTGGCATTATTGCTAAACTATTAACCCAGAGAACTGGGTTCAAATCCTGCCATTGTTAATGGTGGAATTTGAATTGAATTCAGTGAAAACCTGACATTAGGAACCCATCTGGTTCACTAATGTCCTTCAGGACAGGAAACTGATGTCTTCACCTGGTCTGGCCTATGACTCCAGACCCACAGGAATGTCATAGAGTCATCGAGTCTTCCAGTCCTACAGCAGGGAGACAGGCCCTTTGGCCCAGACTGGTCCATGCTGAACAAAATGTCCATCCACACCAACCCCATTTCCCTGCACTTGGTCCATATCCTTCTAGATCTTTCCTATCTATGTTTTTGTCCACATGCCTTTTAAATGTTGTTAATGTACCCACCTCAACCACTTCTGCTGGCAGCTCAATCTTTACGCACACCACCCTCTGTGTAAAAATGTTGCCCCCTCACGTTCTCGTGTATTCTTTCCCGTCTTACCTTAAACTGATACCCTCTAGTATTTGATTTCCTAACCCTGGGAAAAAGACTGAGTGTATTCACCCTATCCATGCCTCTCATGATCTTATACACTTTTATAAGATACCCCAAGTCTCCTACGGTCTAAAGAAAAAGTCCTAGCTTGTCCAACCTCTTCCTATAACTCAGTCCCTTGAGTCCTGGCAACAGGGGAGGTGATGGCCTAGCGGTATTATCGCTGGACTGTTAACCCAGAGGCGCAGATAAAGTTCTAGGGTCCCGGGTTCAAATCCTGCCACGGTAGATGGTGGAATTTGAATTCAATAAAATATCTGGAATTAGGAATCGAACGATGACTATGAATCCATTGCTGATTGTTGGAAAAACCCATCCGGTTCACTGATGTCCTTTAGAGAAGGAAACTGCCATCCTTACCTGATTTCAAAACAAATTGAAAGAACTATGGATGCTGTAAATCAGGAACAAAAACAGAAGTTGCTGGAAAAGCTCAGCAGGTCTGGCAGCATCTGTGAAGGGAAAAAAACCCAGAGTTAGCATTTCAGGTCCGGTGACCCTTACTCAGAACTGATGGTAGCTGGCAAAATGTCAGTTTATATGCAGAAAACAGGGAGGGGAATGGGGTAGGGTGTAAACGACAGAATAGAGCCTGAAGAGAGAGATGAGCAGTTGGATAGACAAAGGAGGTGATAATCATCTCCCTAGGAGGCTGAAAAGGTGTTAATGGAGACTGTTAGTGACTAACAATAGGTAGTAAGACCCTGAACTATCTGTTGCCTGCCACTGTAACGCACCACCCTGTTCCACACGGCCAACATCCCTGTCTCGTGGGGTCTAGGCCCGAAATGTCAGCTTTCCTGCTCCTCTGATGCTGCTTGGCCTGCTGTTTTTATCCAGCTCTACACCTTGTTATCCCTGTCTCATGCTTGTTGCAGGTCTTCAAGCGAAGCTCAGTGCAAGCTGGAAGAACAACAACTCATTTTCCGCTTGGGAACCCTGCAGCCCTCCGGACTCAATATTGAGTTCAATAATTTTAGGGCCTAAACTCTCCCATGTCCCAGCCTCCTACCCAACACACCAGGCCTCGTTACCACATAGCCTGCCATTACACACCACCTTAATTAGTCACTAATAGTTTCCAATAACAATTATTCCCCCTCCCAGCCTGATCATTATCAACTCTTTGTCTGTCCAATCGCTCTTTTCTCTCTTTAGGCTTTATCAGATTGTTTACTCCCTACTCCATCCCCCTCACCCTATTTTCTGCATATAAACCGACGTTTTCCCAGCCACCATCAGTTCTGAGGAAGGGTCACCGGACCTGAAACATTAACTGATATTTTTTCTTCACAGATGCTGCCAGGCCTACTGAGCTTTTCCAGCAACTTCTGTATTTGTGCCATCCTTACCTGGTCTGGCTTACACGTGACTCCAGACGCACAGCAATGTGGTTGACTCTGAACTGCCCTCTAGGCATTTAGGGATGGGCAATAAATGCTGTTGAGCCAGCGACACCCTCATCCTGTAAAAAAAAATCCTCATAAATTTCTTCTGCACTCTTTCCAGTTTAATAACGTCCTTCCCATAGCAAGGTGACCAAAACTGAACACATTACTCCAAGTGTGGCCTCACCAACCTCATGTACAACTGCATCATAACTTCCCAACTTCTATACTCAGTGCCCTGTCTGATGAAGGTCAGTGTGCCAAAAGCCTTCTTCACTGCCCTGTCTACCTGGGACTCCACTTTCAGAGAACCATGCACATAAACTCCAAGGTCCCTCTGTTCCACTATACTCCTTAAGGGCCTACCATTCACAATGAAACTCCTACCTCACACTTATCTATATTAAACTCCATTTATCATTTCTCGGCCCACTTCCCCAGCTGATCAAGATTCTGCTGCAATTTCTGATAACCTTACTCACTGTCCGCTATACCGTTAAACTCTAAATGCCTGCTTCCTGACCCTGAACCTAATTCTAAACCTGACCTTGACCCTAACTCTAACCCTAACCCATTGCATTGGTAAACTGGAGGCTGACTTTGTCCCAGGTTTAAAAAGCTCTTTAACACACATAACGGTGTGCCCTCAGGGAGGATTGTCCTGGGGGCCCCAGGTTAAAATGTCAATCGAGGTCATACATCCATGGTAACGTCTACCTTTATCTTTGACCTTGGCAGGAAAGTTTGAGGACTCTGGGACTATACTCATTGGAGTTTAGAAGGATGAGGGGGGATCTATTTGAAACGTACAGAATACCAAATGGCCTGGACAAAATGGATATTGGAAAGATGCTTTCATTGGTAGGAGAGTCTAGGACCCAAGGGCACAACCTTAAGGGAAGACCTTTTAGAACGGAGATAAGGAGAAACTTCTTCAGCCAGAGAGTGGTGAATCTATGGAATTCACTGCCACAGAAGGCTGTGGAGGTCAGGTCATTGAGTACATTTAAGACTGAGATAGATAGGTTCTTGATTATCAAGGGGATCAAGGGTCACGGGGCTGTTTTCGTTAGAGAGAAGAAGGTTAAGAGGTGACTAAATAGAGACATACAAGATGATCAGAGGATTAAATAGGGTGGACAGTGAGAGCCTTTTTCCTCGGATGGTGACGGCTAGCACGAGGGGACATAGCTTTAAATTGAGGGGCGATAGATATAGGACAGATGTCAGAGGTAGGTTCTTTACACAGAGAGATTAAGGGCGTGGAATGCCTACAACAGTAGTAGACTCGCCAACTTTAAGGGCATTTAAATGGACATTGGATAAACATATGGATGATAAGGGAATACTGTAGGTTAGATGGGCTTCAGATTGGTTTCACAGGTCGGCGCAATATCGAAGGCCGAAGGGCCTGTACTGCGCTGTAATGTTCTATGTTCTATGTAAAGCAGGAGAATGGGGTTGAGGAACTTATCAGCCATGATTGAATGGGGGAGCAGACTTGATGGGCCGAATGGCCTAATTTCTGTTCCTGTGGTCTTATGGACTCAAGAACTCAACATATTAACTTCTGTAAAGAATTCAGACTGTTTGAGGTTAAACCACTTTTGAAATTGATAAGAATCTATTCCTAATAAAATGAATGCTGTGAATGCTGGAAATCTGAAATATAAACAGGAATTGCTGGAGAAACTCAGCAGGCCTGGCAGCATCTGTGGAGAGAGAAACAGAGTTAATGTTTTGAGTCCGACATAACTCTTCTGCAGAAGTCTTTAATCTTGAAACGGTCTCCCTGCACAGATGCAAGCAGATCTGCTGAGCTTTTTTCCACAATATTTTCTTTTAATCTCTTTATATTGTTTACAAGATATACAAAACCTGTTGATTTTTAAGAGATGACCTCTTGATTTGCGAGAGGTGTGGTTTGAATGCCTGCTAAACACAGCGGCTCTGTTTTGAAGGTTCCGATAAATGAGAGAGGTATTCTAGAGCTGGCTCAGTTAGACCAATTACTCTTGTTCCACCTTTTATGAAAATACAATCTTGAAAGACTCTGAACATTCCAATGTAATCTCCTAATAAAAAAGCTTATCACAATCGACAAACATAACTTGCGTAAGAGAATTGATTTTGCCCCGAAGTGAGATTTGGCTTGATAATCTGATAAACGTAAAGATACAAGAAAACAATAAAAGCTTTCTTGAAACAAAACATCATTGTGCCTCTGCTATTTGAGTTACATTTCACAGTAGAGTGTGCTCGCCTTGTGACACCTTTATTCACACAGAGTGAACACTGCAGCTCAGTATTTTTGCGCAGTTCCCAGTCTCTCTGTTGACCACGAGATCACAATTTGTATGTTCAGAGACCATGAAACGATAGAATGTGACAGCATGAAAGGAGGCTAGATAACAAGGTGTGGAGCTGGATGAACACAGCAGGCCAAGCAGCATCATAGGAGCAGGAAAGCTTGACGTTTCGGGCCTAGACCCTTCATCAGAAATGGGGGAGGGGAAGAGGGTTCTGAAATAAATAGGGAGAGAAGGGGAGGCGGATAGAAGATGGATAGAGGAGAGGATAGGTGGAGAGGAGACAGACAAGTCAAAGAGGTGGGGATGGAGCCATCTCCTATCTACTAACCTCATCCCGCCCCCTTGACCTGTCCGTCCTCCCTGGACTGACCTATCTCCTCCCTACCACCCCCACCTACACTCACTTTTACTGGCTCCATCCCCGCCTCTTTGAGTTGTCTGTCTCCTCTCCACCTATCCTCTCCTCTATCCATCCTCTATCCGCCTCACCCTCTCTCCCTATTTATTTCAGAACCCTCTTCCCCTCCCCCATTTCTGATGAAGGGTCTAGGCCCGAAACGTCAAGCTTTCCTGTTCCTATGATGCTGCTTGGCCTGCTGTGTTCATCCAGCTCCACACCTTGTTATCTCGGATTCTCCAGCATCTGCAGTATCTATTATCTCTTATCCATGAAAGGAGGCTATTTGGCTGACTGATCCTTGAATTATCCAGTTGGTCTCACTCCCCTACCCGTCCACTATGGCCCTTTACTTTCATCTCTTCAAATGTTTATCAAGATGCATTTTGAAAGTTATTTTTGAACCTTGCTGCATAACATCGCTCCCCTCATCTTTGCTGAGGTTCTTTTGCCACAAACCAACCGGGAATAGGGTACTTACTTGTGTGGTCAATCGTGATCATACTGAATGGTGGAGCAGGCCTGTTCTATTTTGATGTATCGCTCTGCTTACTGACCCCCGCACCACTTCAAACACTTTTTCCACTCTTACTCTGTCAAAGTCTTTCATAATTTTGAGATAGTAGGAACTGCTGATGCTGGAGTCAGAGATAACACAGTGAGGAGCTGGATGAACACAGCAGGCCAGGCAGCATCAGAGGAGCAGGAAAGCTGACATTTTGGGTTGGGACCCTTCTTCAGAAATGGGAGGGTGCTTGAGGATCCGCAGAGAAAAACGATTATGGAGGCTCTGAATGTTCTATATGTAGCAGTTGTTGCGGTCAGGACCAAATTGGGAATGGCCTGAATGTAGATTGCAGTCCATTGGGGATGATCTGGTTCCGTAGGCAGGTACTGAGAAAGGCAATGTGGCTGTAGTACCTGGTTTGCTTCAGTATGCATTTGAGCAGTTTCAGGGCCTAAGAGATTACCAGAGAGTTGCTGTGGGACAGAGATCCACTGAGGTCTTTCTGGAGAGAGGAGGACAACTTCTTCAAGGTAGGCATCCTTAGACAAAGCTTCGCAGTGGGATTATAATTCACTCTGAGATAGTAAGAACTGCTGATGCTGGAGTCAGAGATAACACAGTGTGGAGCCGGAGGAACACAGCAGGCCAGGCAGCATCAAAGGAGCAGGAAAGCTGATGTTTTGAGTCAGGACCCTTCTTCAGAAATGTCCCGAAATGTCAGCTTTCCTGCTCCTCTGATGCTGCCTGGCCTTCATAATTTTGAACTCTCTTCTTAATTATCTCTGCTCCAAGGAGACACACCCATTTTTTTCCTCATCTCTTCATTTAAGCAATGTCCCTTGATCCTGTTCCGACTGCAGCAGGTCTCTGCTACACCTTCTTCATGCCCTTGCTATCTATTCTTCCTAATGGTGTCAGATTGCAGAAATAATGGAGCACATTAAACTGGGGGATGGATGGCATGTTGCTGGTGTTGATACCAGAGCTCATCAGCTCAAATCCCACTGGGACAGTTTGAGAGTTTGTATACATCTGAAAGTAAGTTGAGAAATATAAATAGCATCAGTAAAAGGGACCATGCAGTTGTCAGATTGAACTAACAAGGTGTAGAGCTGGATGAACACAGCAGGCCAAGCAGCATCAGAGGAGCAGGAAGGCTGACGTTTCGGGCCTAGACCCTTCTTCATTTTCTGAAGTTCCCCTTCGAAGCCACTCACCATCCTGACTTGGAAATATATCCCGTTCCTTCACTGTTGCTGGATCAAAATCCTGGAATTCCCTCCCTAAGAGCATTGTGGGTCAATGCACAGCAGGTGGACTGCAGCAGTTAAAAATGGCAGCTCACCCCCACCTTCTCAAGGGCAGCTAGGGATGGACAAGAAATGCTGGCCCAGTGACACCCACATTCCACAGATGAATAAAAAAAGTAGGAATAGGCCACTCAGCCCCTCAAGCCTTAGGAACCATTCACTAAAACTATGTATGACCTGATTGTGGCCTCAAATCCACTTTCCTCCCTGCCCGTCCCCCCACCAATTTCTTGACTCCCTCGTTGACTAAAGATCTGTCTAACTCAGCCTTTGATACATTGTCAGACCCAACTTTCACTGCTCCTTGTGGAAAAGTATTCTAAATGCTAACTATCCTCCAAGAGAAGATATTCCTCGTCTCTCCGGCTTTTCTCCAGATCACTACTCCAGGGGGTTGTAGTGGTTGCCATCTGTACCAGGATGTGATAGTCGGTAAGGGGAATAATCATTCTTTGTCTTTGCTTCGTCTTGGGCCTAGCCAGTGACAAATGATGGAGGTAGCCCATTGTGGAGTGTCTTCATAAGAGGCTGTGATCATCAATAACAAGAGGGTTTACTTCTAAGGTTTTAGAGTAGATTTGTAGCTCGGGTTGCGGATGTTGTGGTTGGTTGGCTCACCGAGCTGGTTCATTGTTCTGCAGAATGCAGGACCAGTGGGGAATTCCTAACAAAGGTACACAGGAAAGCCACCCACACTGACCAATTAATGAATTTCAACAGCAACCATCCTAACACACACAAACGAAGTTGCGTAGAATATTATTTAAACGGGCAACAACACACTGCAGCAGCACAGATCTACGCCAAAAAGAAGAAGAGTACCTCTTCCAAGTGTTCAAAGACAATGGATACCCAAAAAAACTGGGTCAGAACAACACCAGGAAGATACTACAAGCCCCAACACACTCATCATTCTACCTTACATCAAGAACACATCTGAACTGACCACTAGACTCCTATGACCACTGGGCATCAGAGTAGCACACAAACCCACATCAACCCTACGCCAACTGCTAACCCAAACCAGAGACCCGTTACCCACTATGTACAGAACCAACGTCATATACAAGATTCCCTGCAGAAACTGCGACAAACATTACATTGGACAGACAGGAAGGAAATTGACCACAAGTGTACACGAACATCAACTAGTAACAAAAAGACACGACCAATACTCAGTCATCTCCATCCACACGGATAAGGAAAGCCACCAGTTTGATTGGGACAACACCAGGATCCTTGGACAGGCCAAACAGAGACAAGCCTGGGAATTCCTAGAGGCCTGGTTCTCCACTAATAAAGGCCATCTACAAACACATAGAGTTAGGCCCTATATACACTCCACTGTGAAGGAAAACTGGAAGTGAGGTAATCCAGCTCAACGGACACCAGAGTTTAAATAACAGGCAGGAAAACACAACAGTGCCTCATCGGACGCTGCACTGATGATGTTATCCAGCAGGGTAATGAAACGTCTGCGGAACAACAAACCAGCTCGACGAGCCAACCAAACACAACAGAGGGTTTATTACATGATAGTGATACAGTGGGTCGGGAATAATCATTGGGACTTTAAGGAACTGATATAAATCTATCTGTCCCCTCTGAAGCCTGAATAGAACCTTCTGATCTCCACCCACTGACCATGTGGGGCATCAGCAGAATGTGTAAAGCCAATGTTTACTGAATACAATGTGAAGAATCTGGAATTAAAAAGCTAGACCTGTCCATCTTAACCAGAAGGGCTTTGCTGACAGATTAATAGAACAGTTTCCTCTGGCGCAGATAGAAATATTGGCCATGCTAAATTGCCCTAGTGTCTAGGGATGTGTAGGTTAGGTGGGTTAGACATGGGAAATGCAGGGGTTACAGGGATAGGATAGGATTTGGGTGGAATGCTCTTCGGAGAGTCGGTATGCACTGTTGCACCAAATGGCCTGTTTCCACACTGGAGGGATTCTATACATAGAATTTTAAAAAGAAAGAGCATAATCAGTGTAATCAAATGTCCCAAAGTGTTTCATTTGAACAACAGTCAAACAAATGTGGCATGGAGCATGGAGTGGAGGTGTTAGGATAGTGTGCACAATCTACAAGACGCACTGCAGAGCTTACCAAGGCTCCTCAGACAGCACCTTCCAACTCCACAACTATAACCAACTGGAAGGACAAGGGCAGCAGATACATGAGAACACTACCCCCTGCAAATACCCCTCCATGTCACTCACCACCCTGACTTGGAAATAAATCACTGTTCCTTCACTATCGCTGGGTCAAAATCTTGGAATACCCTTCCTAAGTACCAGAGGTTCAAGGAAGCAGCTCACCACCACCTTCTAAATTAAGGATGGGCAGTAAATGTTGGCTGAGCTAGAGACACCCATATGCTGTGAACAGATAAAAAGGTGACCAAATTCTTTCTCAAAGAAGTAGATTTAACAGTTGTCTTAAACAGAGGAGAGAGGGGGCAGAAAGGTTGAGGGAGAGAATTCCAAACTGTATGGTTTTCAGTGGTGGAAGTGATTGGAAGACGAAGAGTGCAGGAGGCCAGAATTTGAGAGAGAGAGAGAGAGAGTGCAATGATCTTGGAGGTTTGAAGAGCAGATGGTGATTACAGAGATAGGGAGGCAGACAGGCTATGTAAGGATGAGACATTTACAAAGAAAGTGGATGCAACAGTGTTCAGTGAACTGGATTTCCTTGTTATTGATCTTATGGCTATTTGGGGAAACTTGCTGAGTATGAAAGGGCACTGAACTTTTAAAGGAACTCATTTTATGAAGAATCCTGAATCCTACCTCACAGATATTCCACAATGTTATGGAAAAACAAGCCAGACTTCTAAAAAGGAAATAAAATTTCTTTCCATAGAATCCCTACAGTGTGGAAGCAGGCCATTTGGCCCATCAAGACAACACCTACCCTCTGAATAGCATCCCACCCTATCCCGGTAACACTGTATTTCCCATGGCTAATCCATCTAACCTGCACATCCCTGGATGCTACGGGACAATTTGGCATGACCAATGCACCTAACCCGCACATCTCTGGACTGTGGGAGGAAACTGGAGCACCCAGAGGAAACCTGTGTTTTTATTTTTAAAAAATACTCATGACCGACATATCTGTCCTGAAAAGTTCCACAGTAACAGAAAACAGAGCATAGATAATTTGGCCCTTTGAACCTGCTCCACCATTCAATATGATTATGGCTGGTCATCCCGCTCAGTCCCCTGGTCCTGTTTTCTCCCCTCATCATCTGATCCCTTTAACCCTGAGAACCATTTTGAACTCATTCTTGAAAACATTGCAATGCTACAAACTGCAAACAATGGAATTAACTGCAATCAAGGACAAAAAGAATTCGATTTTTTTTTTAAATGGCTTGTGGAAAAGCAAATGTGATCCGGAGTTTTCAGCAGAGGGAGTTTGTGAAGTTAGGGAAATTCCCCAAGGAGCGGGCAGGATCAGTGATTCTGTACAAACATTTCCTCAGCAAGGAAGTGTATTATACTTGTTTACAAGCATACGTTATGTAACCTCCATTGGCTCTGAACCTTTCACATTCCATTTAAAATGAAGCTGGGTAAGTACATGAAGTTCAGAGGATCAGGAAACGGCCATTCAGTCCTTCATGCCTGTTCTGTATTTAGTGGGAGCATGATTGATCTGTACATTATTTCCAACAACCTGCCTCGTCTCCATATCCTTTTACAGCCATCTCCAGCAAAAATCTATTGATTGCATATAAACATACAGTACAGAAGAGATCCTTTGGCCTATTGAGTCTATATCACCAAAAATACACCACTGTTTACACCAGTGCCACTTCCTTTGCACAAGGCCCATAGCTTTGAATGTTATGACACCTTTAAGTGCTGACTCATCGAAGAACTTTCTAAAGGTTGTGAGGTTTCCTCCCCAACTACCCTCCCAGAAATTGCATTCCAGACCCCCACCACCTTCTGGATCAGAAAGGTTTTTCTTCAAATCCCCTTGAAACCTCCTGCCTTTCACTTTAAAAGAATTTTTGACCCTTTGACGAAGGGGAATAACTGCTTTCTGCTCACCCTGTTCATATCCCTCATAATCTTATACGCCTCTATCAGGTCCCCCCTCAGCCTTCTCTGTTCTAAATAAAAAACAAACCCAAGATAATCCAGCCTCTCATCATCGCTGAAAAGCTCCATCCCAGGCAATATCCTGTTGAATCTCCTCTGCACCCCCTCAAGGGCTATCACATCCTTCCCATAGTGTGGTGACCAGAACCGCGCACAGTACTCCAGCTGTGGCCTGATCCAAAGTCCTGTCCAGCTTCAATATAACCTCCTTGCTCTTACACTCCATGCCTTGATTGATGAAGGCAAGTGGCCCATACACATTCTTAACTGTCTTCAGGGGTCTGTGGACAAACTCCCCAAGATCCATCTGTTCCCCTGAGCTTCTTCATGTTCTGTCTTTCATTCAGTATTCAGCATCAGAGTCTGAGTCATACAGCAGGGAAACAGACCCTTTGGTCCAACTTGTCCACGCTGAACCAGATTTCCCAAACTAAACTAGTCCCATTTGCCTGTGTTTGGCCCATATCCTAGTTGTTGGTGGATCAAATTGCGCAAAAGCGATCAATCATCACAATTACCAACATCACCCACCCCAAATCAGATGTCAGATTCATTTCTGTACTGAAGCCCAAGCAAAATAAAACAAAGCTGTGTATTTTTGTGGCTACTCCTGCGTTCAGTAACCTGGGAAATACTCAGTGAGATTCTTGTGGCCAGTTGCTTGCTTCATTTCAAATTTAAAATGATTAATTGAGCTAGCATCTACTGCTTTTAGTGGAAAGGATTCCACCAGCATTCATTGAGTTATAGAGTCGTATAGCCATACAGCACGGAAACAGATGCTTCGGTCCAACCAGTCCGCACCGAACATAATCCCAAACTGAACCAGTCGCACCTGCCTGCTCCTGGCCCATATCCCTCCAAACCCTTCCTATTTCTGTACTTATCAAAATGCCTTTTAAATGTTGTAATTGTGCGCACATACACCACTTCCTCTGGAAGTTCATTCCACACATGAACCACCCTCTGTGTAAAATATTTACCCCTCATGTCTTTTTCAAATCTCTCTCATGTTGAAGGGATATTTCCCAAACTCTCTCCGGCATGGACCTGGCTCAGATTTGAAGATTATGTCATGTGGCCTTGGAATGTCCATGAATGTGAAATGTCCTGATATATCTACCCTAATAACAGAGCATTGGAGGAGGAGGAGTCCACTCAGCCCTTTCAGCCTGTTTTGTCATTCTACATGGTGGTTGATCATCTACCTCAGTGCCATTCTTCTGTGCTATCCCCATATCCCTTGATGTCATTTGTAACGGGAAATCTAATGATCTCTGTCTTGAACGCACTCAATGATTAAAATTCCACAGCCCTCGGGGATTAAGGATTCCAAAGATTCACCAGTCTCTGAGGGAAGAAATTCCTCCTTATCTCAGCCTTATATGGCCTGGTTCTTTATCCTGAGACTCTGGCCCTGAGTCACCAGCTGGGGAAAATATCTTAACCTGTATCTTCCTTGTGAAGAACCATCAGAATTTTGTACGTTTCAACCAGAAATCTCTTTCAAATTCCTGCCGACATTGAACAAGTAACCTGTTCATTTTCTTTATTGTAAAGAAGGAAACCTTTAACGTGTGTAATTTCGCTCATTTCCCAACACATGGAGCCGGGGAATATGCTGCCGAACCTGATCGGCACTCCTTCCCAAGTGTGCCCTGTCTAAATTCGGTGCCTAGACCTGCATTCTCCTGATGTAGCCTACCTGGGGTTTAATTGTGGCAAAAGCTTGTCCGCTTTCTAGTTTAAAAGCTAACATTCTGTCCACCTTTTGAGAGAGTATTCATGGTCATGATCTGTGTTGTGAGGCCCTTAAATGTCTCTAAACCTCCAAAATTGATTCAAGATGGCTTCGACACTGGGTGATTTGGTGAGCTCTCTACAGCAGACATCATTCTCACATTTCTTACACCGTTCTGTGCTTTAAAATCACAATTTTAAGTCTGTTAAAATTACCGACAATCTTCTCTCGAATCCACTGGCAGGTATTAGAGTTCTGAATCCACCTGTCAAATTTCAGACCTCAGGTTGATTTTGCTTTTCCGCACCTTCTTTGCAGCCATAACTTTGTATTTCTCGCCCTGCTCAATCACGCTAAGATCTTTGTATGGTATGATCCTTACCGATACTGCACGCAAAACAGAACGCTTCACTTTGTCGAGGTACATGTGACAGTAATAAATCAAATCCAATTATTCCAGGCTTTGCACCATTTAAATCATAGTCTGTTCTGTTGTTTCGATCCAAATTGGATGGTGTTATACTCATGGATGTTGGAATCTGTACATCACAGTTAAGCACAGCTAATCAAACAATACGCACCAATAATTGTATTTTCCAGTTTGCACAACTTTCTGTACAACCAACCCCGCGGATATATTTTGAGAAAGAAGCAGGTCTTGCATTAATAGAGTGCCTGACATTGCTTCTGAACATCAGAAAGCATTTTATAGCCAAAGAGGCACTTTTGAAGGATGCTCACTGTTACAGTGCAGGAAACGCGGCAGCCAATTTACACCGCAAGATCACACAAACCGCAAGAAAATAATGACCAAATAATCTTCTTTCTCGACTAATGTTAAGTAAGGAATAAATTATTGGCCATCGGAAATGAGAGGACTCCTATTCATACACCCGGTCTCCCTACACAAACATCATCTACTGTACATTCGACATTTTCTGCTGAATGGGCATCAGTTAAACCGGTCAATCTGAAATCTGGCAATCCTGGGGAAGGATCTGCACTTGAAATGTTAACATGACAGTTCCATTTCCTGATGTGAGGTTGTTGTGTGTTTCCAGTAAGTCATGTACAAAGTTGTTTCAGACAAGAACTCTGTTTGAACACGTTAAACAATGCTCGGAACAACCTTTCTCTTCTCTGCTTCCAAATTCCCTGTCTTCAGGCAAGCATTAAATATTCCATCTCATTACATCACTAGTTCCAAGTTCTAACAGGAGAAATTAACAAAGAAGTGAGACAGAAAGGGAAAACATTAGGAAGAGCAGAGAAAAATGTTTTCTGAGGGTTCAATACTCGCAAAATGTCAAAAATTGGAGGCTGAACACAGATCGTTGAAAAAAATCAAAAATTCAG
>JAHRHZ010000043.1:2949719-2983699 GCA_024137785.1 Ginglymostoma cirratum | reverse complement strand
CTTGTTATCTCGGATTCTCCAGCATCTGCAGTACCTTTTATCTCTGATACAATTATCAGAACCAGCCTGGATTCTAATTTGTTCCAAAAGGAATAATGAACTCATTAACTATCAGGGTGTGGTTGACAGCCTTTATTCTAGATGGTGGAAACCATGGGAGTGAAATATAGAGACAGGAATCACACTGTCAGTGGCAAGGCTAAGATGATCAGGATGTTGATGAGATGTGACTTATTTACTGGAAATGTCACAGCTGATCTTAAACTAACTGGAAGAGAGATCTTACAAGCTCCATCCCCACCAACACCCTATTTCCCCTCCCCCTCCCAATGTTCACGATCAGGGATCCAATGACAGTGTAAAACTCTCCTTGTCTAGCCAAAACTAGAATGGGACTGTTACAACCTTTCCGTACCTGACTAGGACTGTAATGGGATTGTTGAAATCTCCTGTTGCCTGCCTGGGTATGTATTTGGAGGGTTACAATTTCACTGAAGTGACCAGGACTACTCACTAATCCATGTCCCACAAGTCAATCTGCTAAGGTATCCGTGGTCAACTGACCAAATCTATTTCATTCTTTTCCCAATTATAGATTTTTATTCATTCACAGGATGAGGGTCTCACTGACCAGGCAGCATTTATTGCCCATCCCTAATTGCCCAGAGGGCAGTTCAGAGTCAACCATATTGCTGTGGGTCTGGAGTCACATGTGGGCCAGACCAGGTAAGGTCCAGTGACCTGAAATGTTAACTCTGTTTTCTCTTTCACAGATGCTGCCAGACCTGCTGAGCTTTTCCAGCAACTTTGTTTTTGTTCATTTATAAGATGTTGGTTATGAAATGGATTTAACAAGAAAACCACGTTGATTCTAGAAAGAAAACCCGTTCTTGCAGTGAGTCCGTGTAAAGTCTGACAGGCCCAGTAACTTCTCTGTAAAATCTACCATTTCTACGAGTCTCACAGCACCTGCGGCCCAGTAATTCAGACATCTCGGATGAGCTGGACTGAAGGGTCTGTTTCCATGCTGTATGACTCTATCTTTGAGAGATCCTAATGTCCCTTCTAATGTTTTATTCAAACGTTTATTCGATGGTTGAGGTTTATTTTGCCTTCATTATGCTAAGTGGAGTTTATTCCAAACATTGCTCACTGTGTGTGTAGAAGAGCAAACTAATTGCAGAGGAACCACACCTGGAAGCGTGAGAATAATGAGAGTGATGCAGATCCCCCCAAACCAACAATAAATTGGCCACAATCTGCAGATCATGTGACCAGTATCACTTTTCAATTGTAATGTCACATTCTTCCAGGTTCTGTTGACCTATATCCCAACTGGTTATCCTTTAGGTGGAGTTGGCAATGCTGATTGCAACTCGAAAGCTCCCGTTGACTCAGTTTATTTCCTATGTCTTTGTCCAACAGTGTTCAGTAATACTGCATGTGTACATATCTATATATATTTTTAACTCATCTGTGGGATGTGGGCGTCGCTGGCTGGCCAGCATTTATTGCCCATCCCTAGTTGCCTTAAGAAGGTGGTGGTGATCTGCCTTCTTGAACTGCTGCAGTTCACCTGCTGTGGGTAGACCCACAACGCCATTAGGGAGGGAATTCCAGGATTTTGACCCAGTGACAGTGAAGGAACGGCGATATATTTCCCAGGCAGGATGGTGAGTGACTTGGAGGGCAACTTGCAGAGGGTGGTGTTTCCATGTATCTGCTGCCCTTGTCCTTCTAGATGGAAGTGGTCATGGGTTTGGAAGGTGCTGTCTGAGGATCTTTGGTGAATTTCTGTAGCGCATCTTGGAAATAGTACACACTGCTGCTACTGAGCATCGGTAGTGAAGGGAATGGATTCTTGTGGATGTCGTGCCAGTCAAGCGAGCTGCTTTGTACAGGATTTACATATTTCATTGGAGAAGGAGTGTTACATATTTGGAATAAACTGGAATAAGAGGCAGTGGATAAATACATAAATGATGGATGTAATGAGACAGCAAAGGTTGTCAATTGATAGGTTCTAGATACGAAAAGAGAAGTTAGATTTCAGGTAAGGGGCTGGAGGTTTAGAGGGGATATGAAGAAAGTGTTTTCACTTTGAGGGTGGGAATCTGGCACTCACTACCTTAAGGACAGTAGAGGCAGAAAAGCTCATCACATTGAGGAAATATTTAGATGTACACATGTGATGCCAAGGCATACAAAGCTATTAGGCCAAGTGCAGGAAAATGGATTTTGGTGATTGCTTTGCACCAGCTTAGACTTGACGGGCCAAAGGGCCTTTGTGGTGCTGTAGTTCTCTATGACTGCATGAGTCTATGATTTGCATTTATATAGCACCACACTGTGACATCCCAAAGCATTTTCACTGAATGAAGCACTTGTCAAATGTAGCCGCTGTTGTAATGTGGGAAATGCCGCAGCCAGCATCAACACAGCAAGATCCCATAGCAGCAATATGATAATAACCAAACAAACTTCTTTAGTGATGTTGGTTGAGGGATAAACGTTGGCTCTGGAAAACCAATATACGAAACAAGGTAAACGAGCTTGTGGCACACATTGAAATTAACAGATACGATGTTGTATCACAGAGACATGGGTGCAAGGGGATCAGGGCTGGGAACTACATATCCAAGGATACATGTCCTTTCGAAAGGACAGGCAGAGGGACAAATGGAGCAAGATTACCCTTCTTGTAAAGAACTAAATTAAATCGATAGCAAGAAGTGATAATAGATTCAAAAGGCCTAGAATCTGTCTGGGTAGAGTTGAAGAACTGCAAAGGAGAAAAGACCCTGATGGGAATTATGTACAGGCCTCCTAGCAGTAGTCAGGATGTGGGGAAGAAAATAAATCAGGAAATAGAAAAAGCATGTAAGAAAGGTATTATTACAATAATTATGGAGGACTTCAGTATGCAGGTGGGCTGGGAAAATAACACTTGTAGGGGAAGAAAAGGAATTCGTGGAATGTCTACAAGATTGTTTTTCGAGCAGCTTGTTGTAGAGCCCGCTGGAGAACAGGCAATTCTGGATTTGGTGATGTGTAATGAGGCAGAGATGATTTGGGAGCATAATGCGAAGGAATCCATCAGGGACAGTGACCATAATATGATGGGATTCACCCTGCAGTTTGAGAGGGAGAAGCTGGAATCAGATGTAACGGTATTACAACTGAGTAAAGATAACTACAAAGACATGAGGGAGGAGCTGGCCAGAGTGATTAGAAAGGCAGCCTCGCAGGAAAAAAGTGGAGCAGTATTGGCAGGATTTTCTCCTCCGCATGGGAGGCTGCTAAATAAGATAAGAGCCCATGGTAAATGAAAACCAAAAGAACTGCGGATGCTGTAAATCAGGAACAAAGACAGAAGTTGCTGGAAAAGCTCAGCAGGTCTGGCAGCATCTGTGAAGAAAAATCAGAGTTAATGTTTTGGGTCCGGTGACCCTTCCTCAGAACCCACATTGCCAGATCTGTTCAGCTTTTCCAGCAACTTCTGTTTTTGTAAGAGCCCACGGTGTTAGGGGCAAGGTACTGGCATGGATAGAGGATTGGTTGTCTGGCAGAATGCAGGGAGAGGGGATAAAGGGGACTTTTTCAGGATGGCAGCTGGTGACTAGTGGAGTTCTGCAGGGGTCAGTGTTGGGACCACAACTATTTACATTCATGTTCTAGATGAAGGAGCTGAGAGCATTGTTGCTAAGTTTGTAGGTGACAAAAAGATAGATGGATGAACAGGTAGTGCTGACGACGCGGGGAGGCCGTAGATGGACCCGGACAGGCTGGGAGAGTGGGCAAAGAAGTGGCAGATGGAATATGATGTGGTTAAGTGTGAGGTCATGCACTTTGGTAAGAAGAACTGATGCATAGATTATTTTCCAATTGTGGAAAGGCTTTGGAAATCTGAAGCACAAAGGGATTTGGGAATCCTAGTTGAGGATTCTGTTAAAGTTAACATACAGATTCAGTTAATAGTTAGGAAGGCAAATGCAATGTTGGCATTATTTTTAAGAGGGCTAGAATGCAAGAACAGAGATATAGTTCTGAGGCTGTATAAGGCTCTGGTCAGACCGCATTTGGAATGTTGTGAGCAGTTTTGGACCTTGTATCTAAGGAAGGATGTCCTGGCCTTGGAGAGGATCCAGAGGAGGTTTACAAGAATGATACCAGGGATGAAAGCCTTGTCATATGAGAAGCAGTTGAGGACTCTGGCTCTGCACTTAATAGAATTCAGAAGGATGAGAGAAGATCTGTTTAAAAATTACAGAATACCGAGAGACCTGGATTGATTAGATATACCAATGTTTCTACTCATAGGAGAGATGAGGACCTGAGGGCACAGCCTCAGAGTGAGGGGACAGCTCTTTAGAACTGAGATGAGGGGGAATTTCTTTTGCCGAAGGGTGATGACTCTATGGAACTGATTACCCAGAGAGCTGTGGAGGCCAAATTATTAAGTGTATTTAAGACAGGGTGATCAAGGGTTATGGGGGGAAGGCAAGAAAATGGGGTTGAGGAGCATATCAGCCATGATTGAATGGCTGAATGGGCTGAATGGCCTAATTCTGCTCTGATATCTAATGAGAACTCCTCCTGTCTTCTTTGAAAAGATCTCTTGGGATCTTCCAACATCCCCCCAAGGAAGACAACAGAGTGGAGGCTAAAGGCATTGGTTCAATGTCTCAACTGAAGGATGGTACTGCTCTCACCCTTCCCGACCTCAGTAACGGCACCAAGGGTTGTCAGCATGAATCATTTTTAGATGTGTTTTAGAACACCGTTGCATATTCCTCCGACTGGATCAGAACAATGGATTACATTTTAAATCCAGAATGCTCTAAGCAATTTCAAGTCGTCCACAGTTGGACTCTCATTCCTGTGTACAACAAAATAACATCAATGGAGAAAATATAACAAAGGCAGATACATTTCTAATCTCGGCTGGTGTTCACGTCCTATCTCAGAGTCGCTATCTCACTTTCCCTCCCCCACATTCCTATACTCCGTCAGGCACTAGCTGCCACTGGTTTCTATGAATCAAGATAACAGAGACCAGGCTTCAAGTTACAATGTCATTAATCAACTTAACACCCCCGATGACGCAAAACTGCTATGTTGCTGGTCCCTGTCAGCAGAGCTGTCCAGTACAATGACCACTCGAAAGGTTGATTAGCTGGCCCTCTTGGCTGCCAACCATTCAAGGTCCCAACTGAGAACAGATGTCACTCAGAACTCAAGTCCCATGGTGCTTCTTGTGAAACGTGAAGAGTTGCTACATTGGTCAACATTTCAACATAGCAAGATCCCAAGAGCTGTGGCTGGGTGAGGACCTGGCCAGTCCATTTTCTAGTGCTGAACTGGGGATAACATTTGGCTGAGACACTGGGGACAACTCCCCTGCTTCCAGCTGTAGCCATGGCCATACCACTTTCATGTCCCCAAGAGTGAGCAGGAGGTTGAAGGGTTCTCTGACCCCGCGTTGGGAATTTGTGCTCGGTTTTAGGGAAATAGGGAATTGAATCGCGGTGCTATGACACAGAGGCAGCCGTGTGTTATCCACTGGGATCGACTGATATCAAGTGCAATCTTTCACAAAGGATACAGCAACCGAAAGTGTTGTAATCACATATTACAAACACTCTAACTGCCTGTCTCATTCAATCATTCCTGTTCACAGGAGATCACCATGAGTGTACGAACATTGCAGAAAGTCCTTGAGAGTGAGCTTGAAGTCCATGAAGAGGGAGTTTAATGCCATATCCAACCTCATGCCACATCTACCCTGGGAGTGTTTGATGGGGACACTGCGGAGGCAATATTACCTCCACTTTAAAAGGGTAGAGAGAGCTTTATCTTCAGTTCAAAAAAAAAGTGAGAGATTTTCTCTCTATCTAACCCCATGCTGTCACTATCTTGGGAGGGTTTGATGTGGACAGTGTAGATACAGCTTTATTCTGTATCTAACCCTATACTGTGTCTCTCCTGGGCGTGTTTGATGGAGACAGTGTAGATGGTGGTTTACTTTCAGGTTAAACAAGTAGATGGTGCTTTACTCTGTCCTGGTACTGTTTGATAGGGACAGTGTTCAGGGACCTTTACATTCAGTTTAACATCAGTGTAAAAGAATAGAAGAAGCTTTACTCTGTACCTAACCTGAGGCTGTTCCCATCCGGGGACTGTTTGGTAGGGGCAGCGTAGAGCAAGGTTTACTTTCTGACTCAGTTTACCACAATTTGAAACTTGTCCGTTTGCCCCACCCCAGTAATGTCATGCTGTTGCATTATAAGCGTAATTTCTAGAAGAAGAAGATATTGTAACTAACCTCACAGTAACCTAACTACACGTCATGCCCAGCAATTAAGTCTTTAGTCAAAATGTACGTTGAAAGATGTAGGCCAGGGTTTTAGTCCTCTTTGCCATGATCCATATTAACTTGACTACTGCTGGAAAAGTTCTGTCAAAGTTTTCCATCTTGTTCACATCAGATCAATTCACAAAAAAATAACCAAATGTAAAGGGGAAACATCATTTATACCTGATAAGAGATTGGCAGTTGGCTTTCAGTCATTATTAACTAGTGTATTCTCCATGGCAACCCCTCTACCTGTCAGAGTCTACTTGCCAACCAATCTGCACTCTCCTTTCATTTAGTATAAACACTGCTGTTTTCCCTTTATCTGGAATTCTTGTGAATTGTCCTGATGGGTGCAAGATAAAAAGATTTGACAAAATGTCTTTTTTCAGCAACACTCTGTATTATTCTGAGCCACTAAATGACCATATTAAGGTGTTGATCATATCCATTAAAAACATTAAGTTGAAATTTTGCCAAGTTAATCATTCCTAGGTCCAAACAGCCTGCTTGTATTTACCACATAGTAATCACTCATTACTGGCAGGGAGAGAGATTTGACCTTTCAAAACCTCCCCTCCCTTCCGCATTGACTTCTTACTAATAACTGTTTGTGTGACTCATGTTGGAAGTAAATTGTGGAAAATTGTTCCTCTCTCCTTTAGGATTTGGAGGAGGCTCCAAGAGCAGGATCTGCCATTTGATAAATCCTGTCTGATTTGTGTCTTAACTTTCACTATCTACCTTGGGTCCCAAACCTTTAACAGCCCCTCCCAACAAATGATTTTTTTTTTTACTCATTCTTTTGATCAGCCATCACTGTCAAGGTCAAAATTTATTGGCCACCCCTAACTGAACGTGAGAAAGTGGGAGTGAGCTGCTTCTTGGGTCATGACACTCAATGGGTGTAGGGACACAGAATGCTGTTGGAGAGTTCCAGGGACACTGAGGGAACAGCAATGTATTTTCACATCAGAATGGTGACTGACTCTGAGGGAAGCATGCAGGTATGGGTGTCCCCTGAAATTTCTGACCTTCTAGATAGGAGTGGTTTTGGGATTTGAAGGTGCTATCTGAGTTGCTGCAGTGCATCTTATACTTGGTATAACTGCTGCAACTGGGAGTCAGTTTTGGAAAGAGTGAAGGTTGAACACTTTAAATGCAATATCAATCATCAGGCTGCTCTGTCCTGGATGGTGTTAAGCTTCTCGAGTGTTGTTGGGGCTGCACCCATCGAGGCAGGTGGGGAGTGTTCAATCACAATCCTGACTTGTGCCCCGTGGATGGCGGACAGGCTTTGGGGAGTCAGGAGGCGAGTTGCTCACTGCAGGATTCCCAACCTTTGACCTGCTCTTGTAGCCAGACTATTTACACGGCTGGTCAATGGTAATGCCCAGGACATTGATGAGGTCACCTCTAAAGAGAGGTGCGGGTGCAGTGATAATGCCACCGGGCTTGTAGTTCTACTGGCACCAAAACAGAAGTTGCTGGAAAAACTCAGCAGATCTGGCAGCATCTGTGGAGAGAAATCAGAATTAACGTTGTGAGGAAGGGTCATTGGACCCAAAACATTAACTTTGATTTCTCTCCATAGATGCTGCCAGACCTGCTAAGATTTTCCAGCAATTTTTATTTTTGTTTCTGATTTCCAGCTTCCACAGTTCTTTCAGTTTTTTTGTAATGCTGTACTGACGTCTTGTGATATGGGTTTAAATCCCAATTTAGTAGCTTACGGAATTGGAATTTAGTAAATAAATCTGGAATAATGACCAGGAAACTTGCAATGATTGTTGAATGTGGTTCCCCAATAACTTTTAGGGAATGAAATCTGCCACCCTTACCTGGTCTAGCCCACACGTGTCTCCAGACTCTTAATGCCCTCTGAAACGGCCGAGCAAGCTACTCTGTTCAAGGGCAATTAAGGATGGGCAACAGGTGCTGGCATCAAAAGTGGCACCCACACCAGATGAAAGATTAAACAAAAAGAGTGCATGGCACCAGGAAAGATGCATGATTCTCAAAAGAGGACCGCATCCCTGAAGACAGACACCGGGTGTGTGACCTCTTCAGTGTGTCCTTCTGATGAAACGGAACTGCAACCAGCCACCTCAGGGAAGATTGGGACCTTACTGAGTATCAGCCCACAGTCAGTGAAAAGATGCACTCGCAGAAATGGTTTTGCTCAGATTAGAACTGGCAAAACATAACCCTGAACTTAACCACTACCACCTCCCCTCGGAAAAAAAACTCTAAACACAAGAAGATGCAAAACTAAGACAAAGAACAGTTTGTTGCAAGGGAATGCAAGCCCAATTTAAGCTGGAAGAGCTCAGCAGGTCTGGCAGCATCTGTGAAGAGAAAATCAGAGTAAACGTTGCAATTGTGCCCACATCCACCACTTCCTCAGGAAGTTTATTCCACACACGAACCACCCTTTGTGTAAAATATTTGCCCTCCATGTTGTTTTTGTCTCGCCTTAAACTTGTTCCCCGTAGTCTTGCAATGCCCCATCCTAGGGAAAAGACACCTACCATTAACTCTCTTTATACACCTCATTATTTTATGAACTTCTATAATGTCACTTGACAACCTGTCTGATTGTTCCACGTAACCCAGGAGCATCAAAGCCAAAGACAGCAGCTACTCTAAATGGGCTTTGCAGGACAGTGGTAGTGTCTGTACAAAAACAAAGTTGCTGGAAAAGTTCAGCATCCGCAGTTCTTTCGGTTTTTATTTAGGTAGTGTCTGTACCTCTGAGTTAGGAGAGCCAGGTCCTAGTCCCGCCTGCACAGAGCTGAGTCCAAGTGGGTTGATTAAAATAACTACAACTGTTCTCATTGATTCTAATATTTCACATAATAAAAACAACACCTTGGATTTATGTAGCCGCTAACCCAAAGTGAATACCAAACAAAAGCTGAGAATGAGCTACGTTAGAAGAATCCAGGACAAGTGGCCAAAGGCTGGGTCAGGAAGGAGGGTCTAAATGAGGGTCACAAGAGGACAGAGAGGGGTGGGGGTTGGGGAGGGAATCTCAAAGTTAAGGGAAAAGGCAGCAGAAGCCAATGGTGAGGGCAATGGAAATGAGGGATCTGCAGGAGGCAGGATTTGGAGGAATCTCCTGAGATAATGGGGGTGGGAGGAGGTGACAGAGATGAGAGAGACCATGAAATGATTTTTTTGTACTCACGAACATGAGGAAGGGATGGCATTTTTGGGCTGTTTATTGATTTTGCAGATGTGACCTGATTTCCTTGTTATGATGTAAAGGTGAGTTGTACAGTGAATGAGTCTTCCCTCCCTCCCTCTGTCTCTCTCAAACTCCACATCATTCATAACAGGAAACTGCAAGTGAACACGTGAAAGAAACACACATCACTGGATAACAAGCATGGGGCTGGATGAACACACCCCATCATCAGAAAGGGTTTAGGCCCGAAACGTCAAGTTTTCCTGCTCCTATGATGCTGCTTGACCTGCTGTGTTCATCCAGCCCCATGCTTGTTATCTCGGATTTTCCAGCATCTGCAGTACCTTTTATCTCTGACACATCACTGGATGATTAGGCAGCTGTGTTCTGTCGGTAACTCACTGTGTGACTATCTCCCCGAAGTGTTACTGACCTACACAGACTGGGACCCGTCTCCTCACCACGTCTCATGCACCGAACACTACAATCAGCAAAGTCTGTGAAAAGCATTAGTGGAAAACCCCTTTACAGTCTCACTCTGTCTTGCAATCCCTTCAGGCAAAACCCTCACCGGCAAACAGATTCCACAAGCAAACTACCCTCGCCTCATCCAAGTGCCCATCAGACAATGAGTCTTGGCAAGCTGTTTATTCGTGGCTGGTTCTCACAGTCCAGCTCAGTCCTGCATTCCTGTGATGTTCACACACGCACTTTCCAGCTGACGATCATGAAATGGTGATTAAGAAACTGAAGATAATCACATCTCCTACAATATGTCAGCGTCCCTAGAGTGGCAGGCATATCTAGTTTATAATAACCATGCTGCATAGTGCCTCTACTCGCTCTGATGCACGTAGGACACGTTCTGAACGGGGAAAATGATAGATTTGCAGAACAAACAAAGTAAACTGCAATAACAAGGTGTAGAGCTGGAAGAAGAGTCTAGGCCCGAAACGTCAGCTTTCCTGCTCCTCTGAAGATGCTTAGCCTGCTGTGTTCATCCAGCTCTGCACCTTGTTATCTCAGATTCTCCAGCATCTGCAGTTCCTACTGTCTCTGAAGTAAACTGTCTTTTCCAAGTAAATGCTAACATCAGACATTTAATGCTTAAAGTTCTGGCAGTTAAACATTTCCATTCCTGCCTCAGCGTATCTGCTGCTGAAACCCTCATGTATGTCTTTGTTACACCATGATTCAACCATTGCAATGTCAGTTTGAGGTCATCCATGACTAAGCTGCCTATTTTCTTCACGGCCGCCAGTTTCATTTATCTACCGCCCCAGTATGTGTTGCGTTACATTGGCTCCTCCTTAAGCAACATCAACACTCTGGAATTCCCATCCACGTTATCAAATCGCTCTGTGGACCCACCCCTCCCTACTTCTGTCATCATCTCCAACACTATAATCCTCGGAATAACTATGCTCCTCTAATTCCAGTTTCTTCAACTTCCCGGATTTCCAGCTCTATCCTCTTTCAGCTGCCGGCACCTAATCTCGGGAAATCCCTCCTTTAACCTCTCTCTCTCTCTCTCTCTCTTGCCTCCTTAAAACCTACCACTTTGAACAAGTCCTTTTGGTCACCTGTCCTAATATCTCATCATGTGATCTGGTGTAATATTTCCCTTCACGAAGTTCCTGTGAAATACCTTTACATTTTTTTTGGGCTAAAAACACTACGTAAAGTTTTTTTTATTATTAACTAGAGTTCCAAGTAGAAGGACACTCCACGTAACCAAAGAAAATTTATAGCAGAGTGAAGGCCATTCAGCCCAACTGGGACAGGCCAGTGTTTCTGCTCCTCTTAAACTGCCTTCCAATCTCTTTAACCTCATCTCATCTCGTCTCATCTCTTTATCCTTCTACTCCTCTCTCTCTCTCTCTCACGTATCTATCCAGCTTCCCCTCCAATGTATTGGTACTAATCACCTTAAGCAGCCCCTTTCATGCCAATTCCACATTCTCACTACTGTCTGGGTAGACATAATTCACCTGAATTCACAATTGGTTATATCAGTAATGGTCTCATACTGTTGGCTCCTAGCGCTGGTCACCCCACACAGGTGGAAACACTTTCTCTACGTCACCCTGAAAAATCACTTTCATTACTGCAAAGAGCTCTAACAGGTGATTGTTTGAGCTTCCTTTCTCTCTTGATGGTTATAAACTCACAGCTTACTCATGTCAGTTGAAATGAATAAAAATGGAAAGCACTGTGGATGTTGGAAATCAGAAACAAAATCAGAAAGTGCTGGGAAAAGCTCAGCAGGTCTGGTAGCCCTGTTCTAAGGGTCACTGGGGACCCAAAACGTTAACTCTGATTTCTCTCCACAGATGCTGCCAGACCTGCTGAGCTTTTCCAGCAACTTCTGTTTTTGTGTCAGCTGGTGAATCTTCTTTGTTCCGCAGTTTCTCCAGTAAGATTTTATCCTTTATATACAATGGACACCAGCTCTGGTAATTCGTAAATGTCCTCTCACAAAGAAATGAACTTCAGTAAATTACCACGCAGCCAAAGGCAGCACTGAACACCACATCAACTGACACTGAGGGAGCTCATGAGTTAAAAAAGTTTTTACAAGTTAATGATATTTTCCTACCAGTCTGGTCGCTCGAATTGTTTGAAGAGTTTACTGATAACACACCATTTTCTCTTGAGAATGACAACCCTCCCAAGTTTTAAATGTTCTGTCTCTCTTTTCCCAGCTTCTACCTTCTCTGTGACTCACGCTGAAACTCAATTTTCTACGATGAGGATCTTCAGCAAGCAAGTCAGTGCCTGGTCTGAGTTTGTGGCTCACCAGCTTTCTAACTGTTGACATTGAGATCTTCCCCGCCCCCAGAGCCTGACAGATCTGAATGTATGCACCAATGTGATCCCATTCGACCGAAAGTGTTTGATAATTACTCGGTTTCAGCAACACCAGGTTAACTGTTTCTGAGTCACCACTTTGCAAAATGTCTTTAGCCAAAGGACAATGGAAAACCTTCCAGACGGGTTTATCAGCTGGGATTTACTTTTACTGTTTGCAGATCAAGATTAGTAGCAGCAGACACTGCTACGCAGTGCACACCCCCTTCCAACAACTGAAGGGTAAAACAATTCTTCACTAAACAGATGTAGGTGTCCATGGCTGGGCCAATATTTATTGCCCATCTCTAGTTGCCCTTGAGAGGGTGGTGTTGAGCTGCCTTCTTGAACCGCTGCAGTCCCTGTGCTATAGATAGACCCACAATGCCCTTAGGGAGGGAATTCCAGGACTTTTACCCAACGACAGTGAAGGAACGGCGATATATCTCCCAGTCAGAGCGGTGAGTGACTCGGAAAGGAACCTGCAGTTGGTGGTGCTCTCATGTATCTGTTGCCCTTGTGGCATGGAAGAAGTCACGGACAGAACTAGAAATTGCTGGAAAAGCTCAGCAGATCCTGCAGCATCTGTGAAGAGAAATCCAAATTAATGTTTCAGGTCCAGTGACCCTTCCTCAGCACAGTCATGGGTTTGGAAGGTGATAACTTGCTGACAAGGTAGGTGTGGGAAGGTTGTTTCCCTTTGTGGGAGAGTCTAGAACCAGAGGGCAACACCTCTGAATAAAGGCCTATCCAGTCAGGACAGAAATGAGGGGAAGTCTGTCTCTCGGGGGCAGTGAATCAGAGGGGAATTGTTTACCACACAGGACTGTTGAGGCTGGGTCACTACGTATATTCAAGGCTGAGACAGACAGGTTTTTAATCAGTAAGGGAAATCAAGGGTTCAGGGGAAAAGGCAGGAAAGTGGAGTTGAGGATTATCAGATCAGCCACGATCTCATTGAGTGATGGAGCAGACTAAATGGGCTGAATGGCCTACTTCTGCTCCTAAATTTAATCGAGTATCAGTGAAGGCATCAGCCTGAGCAGAACCCACAGGGCTTAATAGGAACAGACAAGAATGTTTTACCAGAAATGCTCGCGTCCCACAAGCAAATTAAAAAAAGAGTTTAGTTGGGTATGGTTATGGCTGCACCTTTGGAAGTTCATGTTCCTGAAATGGGTGTGAGAAAGAAAAGGAAAACTTGTATTTGTAATAGCAAGCATTACTGCATCAGAATGTCCAGGGACTTGCAGCCAATCAAGACCTCTCAGAAGTGTATTCACTGTTGTCATCCAGCAAAATGAATCAATTAATTGGTGCACAGCAAGTTCCTACAAATAGCGTTTGTGTAAATGGCCTGATGGTCTGTTTTCACTCGTGTGGGTTGAGGGATACTCCCTGGACGAGTACACTAGGAAGAACTCACTGCTCTCTTCAAGACAAGCAGCCTGGTGGCTCAGTGGTTAACACTGCTGCCTCACAGCATCAGGGACCCAGGTTCAATTCCATCCTTAAGCGACTGTCTGAGTGGGGTTTGCACATTCTCCCCATAGTTGTATGGGTTTTCTCTACATACTCTGGTTTCCTCTTGCAGTACAAAGATGTGCAGGTGAGGTGGATTAACCATGGGAAATGCAGGGTTATAGGGATGGGGTGGGTCAGTGTGATTCAATGGGCCATAAGGCCTCCTTCTGTACTGTAGGATTCTATGATTTAAGTGGCCATGGCCCTCCTTTCTGCAGGAGGGTCACAGGGTCAGTGCTGAAGGACTGCCACACTGTCGGAGGGTCAGTGCTGTCAGAGGGTCAGTACTGAGGGAGTGCCGCACTGTCGGAGGGTCAGCGCTGAGGGAGCGCCACACTGTCGGAGGGTCAGTGCTGAGGGAGCGCCGCACTGTCGGAGAGTCAGTGCTGAGGGAGCGCCGCACTGTCGGAGGGTCAGCGCTGAGGGAGCGCTGCACTGTCGGAGGGTCAGTGCTGAGGGAGTGGGCACTGTCGGAGGGTCAGTGCTGAGGGAATGCTGCACTGTCGGAGTGTCAGCGCTGAGGGTGTGCCATACTGTTGGAGAGTCAGTACTGAGGGAGTGCCGCACTATTGGAGAATCAGTACTGAGGGAGTGGGCACTTTACTCTTCAATAATAGAACTCATTAACTGTAAGACACTTTGGGACAATCTGAGGTGATGACAGATATTTTAGAAATTCCATCTATTTCCTGTATCCTCTCAGCTTTCTCTGTTCTAAGGTTTACTTGAGCAGTTCAAAACTAACAGAGCCACAAAATCCTGTGAATGCTTGAAATCTGAAGTAAGACAGAAAATTCTGGAAATGCTCAGTGAGGCTGACAGAGGGTAAATTGGTGGCAATGCCTGAGGAGAATGAAATTTTGTTCAGAGTTCCTGTACCTCTCTTTTTGTTTCCAGAGAGCTTTCCTGACCTGCTCAGTATTTTTAACTATTTCTATCTTTATTACAGGAGACCACAGAAACCAAGCTAAACAGTTGGAATTCTATCGGAATGTTTATATATCAAGGGTCTTGGTACAAAATGTGTCCCAGACTGTTATACATTTCAGCTGTTTAAAGACAGTTTAATCCATCCTTTGACAACTCAATGGATTCTGTTCGATTCCTTAAGTGCTGTTATGGACGTGCTCCAGTCTGTCTCATTGTCCCTGATTCGGCTCCGTGGACTAGTCACAATGCTGAAGAATAACAAGACTCCCTCGTGGATTAAAGCTATCACAATTTAAAGAGAGGGAATGGAAAACTGGCAGAGGATCACACATCAACCAGCTGTACAGACTGAGCTTCATGTCTCCTCCCTGAAGCTCTCACTGTTCTTACATACATTTCGCTTACTTTGCAGTGTATTGTCCCAATGCATCAACAAAGTGTCGGGGACCGAACAGGTCATGGGGGACGACGAGAGGGTGGAATTGCAGGATATGGGGAGATTGGCGGCAATTCAGTGGGCTTGAGGGATATGAAGAGATGGTGGGAGTGGGTGGGATTGGGGGATATGGGGAGAATGTGGGTGGGATTGAGGGATGTGGGAAGAATGTAGCTGAGAGTGGGTGAGTGATATTGATTGATGTGGTGAGGGGGGAATGTGGGAATGAGGGACTTGAAGAGGATTTGAATGAGTAGATGTGATTCAGGAATGTGGGGAGAAGACAACACCGTTAACAGTGGACCGCAGTCACAGTACTACACAATGGTGTGAGGTTGTGAATAGCACTCAATAAATGCAAGACAATCTTTCAGTTTTTTTTTGAGGCATTTGGTATTTTATATTAAAGAGTATCTGGAAGGGAAATGAAGTCAAAATCTGAGTAAAAATATCTGACAATAGCTTCACCACTTCCTCTCCAATTAGCTTTTCATAGTCAACAACTGATTAAATCTTCTGTTTCTTAAAACTTTTGTTGCAGTCTGGGACCCTTTTCTAATAGCCTTTGAGAAAGTGGTGGTGAGCTGCTTTCTTTCAGCCACTGCATCTCATGCGCTATAGACAGACCCTCAATGACGTTACAGATGGAATTCCAGGATTTTACCCAACGACACTGAAGGAACAGCGATATATTTCCAAGTCAGGAAGGTGAGCAGCTAGGAGGGAAACTTGCAGAGAATGTCCTTCTAGATGGAAGTGGTCGTGGCTTCGGAAGATGCTCTGTAAGGAGCTTTGGTGAATTTCTGCAGTGCATCTTGTAGATGGCACACACTGCTGCTACGGAGCATTGGTGGAGGGAGTGAATGTTTGTGGGTGTGGTGCCAATCAAGCAGCTGCTTTCTCCTAGATAGTGTCAAGCTTCTTGAGCATTGTTGGAGCTGCTTTCATCCAGACAGTGGACAGAATTCCATCACACTCCTGACTCATGCCTTGTTGATGATGTATAGTCAGGCGGTGAGTTACTAGCTGCAGGATTCCTGTCCCTGACCTGCTCTTAGAGACTCAACATTCATATGTCTGGTCCAACTCAGATTCTGGCAAAGGTAACCATTAAGTTACAGTCGAGGTAATGCCACTGAATGTCAAGAGAGAGATAGTTGGATTTTCTCTTCTTAGAGTATCTTAGAATCCCTACAGTGTGGAAACAAGTCCATGCTGAGTCTCAGAGCATCCCACCAAGACTCATCCCCCTGTAAGCCACCTAGTCTACACATCCCTGAACACTATGGACAATCTAGCATGGCCAATCCACCTCGCCTGCACATCTCTGGACTGTGGGAGGAAACCGGAGCACCTAGAGGAAACCCATGCAGACACAGGAGAATGTGCAAACCCCACGCAGTCACCCAAGGGTGAAATCGAACCCTGGTCCCTGGTGCTGTGAGGTAGTAGAATTAACCACCGGGCTGCCCCTTGTTGAAGGTGATCCTTATTTGCCACTTATCAGCCCACACCTGGTCTGAGATGATTGAACTACAAGAACTGCGAGTGTTTTCCCGTGAGCCGGGTATGACTCCAGCCAGCGAAGAGTTTGCCCCTTGATACCCATTGACTCCAGATTTGCTCGGGCTCCTTGATGCCACACTCGGTCGACTGCAGCCTTGATGTCAAGGGCTGTCACTCTCTCCTCACCTCTGGAATTCAGCTCTTTTGTCCATGTTTGAACCAAGGCTGTAATGAGGTCAGGAGCTGAGTGGCCCTGATGGGACCCAAACTGGGCGTCACTGAGCAGGTTATTGCTGAGCAGGTGCTGCTTGATAGCCCTGTTACTGACACCTTCCATCACTTTACTGATGATCGAGAGGAGACTGATGGGGCGGTAATTGGCCGGGTTGGATTGTCCTACTTTAGTGCACAGGACATACTGGGCAATTTTCCACATTGTCAGGCAGATGGCAGAGCCATAGCTATATTGGAACAGCTTGGCTGTGGGTAGGATAATTCTGGAGCACATGTCTTCATGTTGTCAAGGCCCATAGCCTTCACAGTACATAGTGTTTTGTGCCATTTGTTGATATCACGTGGAATGAATCAAATTGGCGGAAGACAGGTATCTGTGATGCTGGGGACCACTGGAGGAGGCTGAGATGGATCATCCGTTCAGCACTTCTTGCTGAAGATTGCTGCAAATACTTTGCATTGGTCTTTCGCACTGATATGATGGGCTCTTCCATTGTTGAAGATGAGAACATCTATGGAGGCTGCTCTTTCAGCAAATGCCCACCAGCAGTCATGAATGGTGAAAGTAGGACTGCAGAGCTTAGATCAGATCTGTTGACCATGGGATTGCTAAGCCCCATCTATTACAAGCTCCTAATGCTGTTTGGCCCACAAGTATTCCTATGTTGCTGCTTTACCAGGTTGACTCCTCATTTTCAGGCATGCCTGGGATCTTCTCCTGACATACTATCTCCATTGAACCATGGTTGAATCCCTGGCTTGTAGGAAATGACAGAATGGGGGATATGCCAGGCCATGAAATTGCCATCTTACAAGACACAGTGCCTCATCGATGCCCAGTCTTCAGTTGCTAGATCGATTTGAAGTCTGGCCCATTTAGCATGGTGATAGTGCCACACAACACGATGGAGGGTATTCTCAATGTGAAGGCGGGACTTCGCCTCTACATGGACTGTGTGGTGGTCGATCTTACCGACAATGTCAGGGTCAGGCTCATGCATCACAGGCAGATTGGTAAGGATGAGCTTGAGTATGTTTTTCTCTCTTGTTGGCTCCCTCACCACCTGCTGTACACCCAGTCCAGCAGCGATGTCCTTTAGGACCCAACACAGCTCATTCAGCAGTGCTGCTGCTGAGCTACTCTTGGTGGTGTTAAGTTGAAATGACCTCACCCTGAGTTCATTACGTACCCTTGTTAACCTCAGTGCTTCCTCCCAGTGATGTTCGTGAGAAATGGAGTCAATTTGGATGAGTTCCATGTAACTCCCTCCTAACACTGTGCTGCCACCTCTGCTGGGTCTGTCCTGCTAGTGGGACAGGAACTGAAAAATAAAGCTCTCTCTGCACTTTCTCTATCAAACACTCCCTTGATAGGGACATCACAGGGTTAGGAACAGAGTAAAGCTCCCTCTACTCTTGTTAGCTGAAAGTAAAGTTGTCTCTACACTGCTCCCATCAAATACTCCCAAGACAGGGACAGCACAGGGTTAGATACAGAGTAGAGCTCTCTCCACACTGTCCCCATCACACACTCCTAGGAATGGCACTGCACGGGTTTAGGTACAGAGTAAAGCTTCCTCTACACTGCCCTCATAAAACACTCCTGGGACAGTCTAGGGTTAGATGAAGCTCTCTCTACACTGCCCCCATCAAACACTCCCAGAAAAGTGACAGCATGGTGTTACATACACAGTAAACTTCCTCTACACTATTGCCATCAAACATTCCCAAGACAGGGACAACATGGGGTTAGATAGATTAAAACCCCCTCTAAACTGTCCTCATCAAATTCTCCCTGGACCGGTACAGAACACGGTTAGCACCCTTTACAGGGTCCCCACCAAATTTTCCCAGGATGTGTGCTAGCACCTTACAATCAGGATTTCTGATGTCTTATCATTAAGATTAATTCTGGCATGTAGGTTCCACTCATTTTGAAAAACAGCAAGTGCTTTACCGGAGATAGTAGGAACTGCTGATGCTGGAGAATCTGAGATAACAAGGTGTAGAGCTGGATGAACACAGCAGGCCAAGCAGCATCAGAGGAGCAGGAAGGCTGACGTTTCGGGTCTAGACCCTTCTTCAGAAATGGGGAGGGCAAGGGGATTCTGAAATAAATAGGGAGAAAGGGGGAGGCGGAGAGAAGATGGATAAAGGAGAAGATAGGTGGAGAGGAGACAGACAGGTCAAGGAGGCAGGGTTGGAGCCAGTAAAGGTGAGGAGTTAGGGAGGGGATAGGTCAGTCCAGGGAGGACGGACAGGTCAAGGAGGCAAGATGAGGCTGGTAGGTAGGAGATGGGGATGGGGTTTGAGGTGGGAAGGAGTGGATAGGTGGGAGGACAGGTTAGGGAGGTGGGTACGAGTTGGGCTGGTTTTGGGATGCGATCAGGGTAGGGGAGATTTTGAAGCTTCTGAAGTCCACATTGATACCATTGGGATGCAGGGTTCCCAAGCGAAATATGAGATGCTGTTCCTGCAACCTTCGGGTGGCATCGTTGTGGCACTGCAGGAACCCCAGGATGGACATGTCATCCAAGGAGTAGGAGGGGGAGTTGAAATGGTTCGTGACTGGGAGGTGCAGTTGTCTGGTGCGAACTGAGCGCAGGTGTTCTGCAAAGCGGTCCCCGAGCCTCTGGAGGCCTGCTGTGTTCATCCAGTTCTACACCTTGTTGTCTCACGTGCCTTACCAATCTGCCTGTGATGCATGAGCCTGAGCCTGACCCTGACATTGTCGGTAAGATCGACCACCACACAGCCCGTGTAGAGGCAAGGTCCTGATTTCACAGTCAATAAAACTGGCTGCAATCTGCCTGATGCTGTCAGTGGTTTGCTGGAAGTATTCCGGCGTGTTGAATTACACAGAAAGGAGCGAGGTATTCAGAACAATCCATCTGTGCTGGTGTTTACAATCATATAGGTCAAGATCAGTCATAGGCTACCTTGCCCCTGAAGCTGGGGCCATTCAGAAAGATCCAGGCTGATCTGACTACCCCAGATTTTCACCTATCGACTCAAACCCCACTCCCCGTAACTTTTCACCCCCCCAACTGCTTAACAAGATTCCTGATGTCTTTACTATAAAAGTTTCAAGGACTCTGCTTCCACCACATTTTCAGGAAAAGAGTTCTAAAGAGCCTCTTTCTCTGTAAAAAAATAAATTCTCCTGATCCCTCTCTGAAATGGGTCTCCTCTGACATTTTAAGCAATGACCCCTGAGTTCCAAATTCTCCCATGAGAGGAATCACCCCTCAGGATCTTACACGTTTCAATCAAGCCACAGGATCCTAACATGTGCAGAAAGAGACCATTCAGCCTGTCAAGTGTGCACCAACACTCCAAAGACCATCCCAGCCAGACCCAACCTCATAACCCCTCATTCTTCATGGCCAATCCACCTAGTCTGCACATCCTTAGACTGTGAGAGGAAACTGGAGCACCTGGAGGAAACCCACACAGACACGGGGAGAATGAGCAAACTCCTCACAGACAGTCATCCGAGGGCTAAGGATTGAAGCCTGGTCCCTAGTGCTGTGAGGCAGCAGAGTTATCCACTGAGCCACCGCACTACCAAGTTGCCTTTCCTCTACTAAAGTCCAGTGGAAATATATCGCCATTTATTCAACGTCACCGAGTCAAAATCTTGGGACTCCACCCCTAATGGTATTATGGGTCTACCTACAGCACATGGGCAGCAGCTCACCATCACCTTCTCAACGGGCAACTAGGGACGGGCAATAAATGCTGGGCCAGCCAGCAACAGCCACATCCTGTGAATAAGTAAAAGAAATGAGACAAGCCAAGTCCAGCCTTTCTTCATAAGACAACACACCTATTCCAGGGATCAGTCTGTGTAAACTTTCCCTGAAATGAGTCCAACACATTAACATCCATCCTAAAATAAGGAGACCGATACTGTGCATAGTTTGGATACCATACGACCTCCATCCCATCCACTGTTTCCTCAAAGATGTACTATATTTATCATTCAGCTCACTTGGCTTTGGAAGAGAAGCTTTTATATTTCTGAAATCCTCGCTATTAATTTCCCCCTGTACCTACACTGCATCAAACCCATAAAAACATCTGACCGAAATTCTTTGAGTTAATCATTCCTAGATCAGAACTGCCTGCTTACATTCACCTTGTGGTAATCACTCATCTCTGTCTCCAATACTGACAGGGAGAGAGATCTGACCTTTCAAATCCTCCCCACCCTTGTTAGTCATTTTCTGCAATATCTTTGTTTGATACACACTGGGAAAACATTCTGGGAAATGCTTCCACTCTTTCTTTTTGATTGTTTCCCTTAAGTAACCAAACAAACGTTGTAAACCTGCTCACAGCAATTCCCTCCCTAACTGCATCATGGACTGCACTGGTTCAAGAAGGAAGCTCACCCCCACCTTCTCAAGGGCAGTTAGGGATGGGCAATAAATGTTGGCCCAGCCAGAGACTCCCATATCCAGTGAATGAATGTAAAAAGGAAATAGGAGTGGCCATTCAGCCCACTTCGCCAATCAGCTGGCTCATGACTAATCAGCAACTGTAAACTCATTCTCCCACTTCCCTTGATAATGTCAATCTGTTTTATTCATTCACAGAGAGAGAAGTGTATTGAGGGAAAGCGGAAGAGAGAGAGATAGACAGAGGAGGGTGCTCAGAGACGGGAGGAGGATTTTCAATGGGGCCAGGCCTGAGGGTTGGCTGGGGAACGGAGGAGACAGCAGCTCCTTTCAATGTAGTTAACTGTATTCCCTACGTATAATGCAGTCAGCAGGACAAAACCCACCATATTCCAGCTCCTTTCAGTTCCCAAGATCACACTAGATCGAAAAGATTAATTCTGTCCACACCTGCTGAGTTTCTCTAGCATTCTGTTTTCATTTCAGATTTCCAGCAAGTGCAGTGTTTTATTTCTGTAAGGGTGCACAGGAGAAATTTCAGTAAAGACGAAGCAAACAGGGTAGCTGGGACCACAGGGTACAAAGTGGTAGCTATTCTGGAAATTGCTCATCTGGTTAGGCCACAGATGGAGTACTGTGTGGTTCTGGAATCCACATTATAGGAGGGATGTGATTCTATTGGAGAGATTTACCAGGATGCCACCTGGGCTGGAGAGTTTCAGTTATGAGAAGAGATTGGACAGACCGGGGTTGTTTTCCTTGGAGCAGAGGAAGTTGAGAGGGGACATGATTGACATGTATAAAATGATGAGGGACATAAACAAGGTAGACAGGAAGAACCATTTTCCCTTTGAAGGAGGGATCAATGACCAGGGCGCATAGATTTAAGGTAAGGGGCAGAAGGTTTCCAGGGACCACCCAGCCGCTGACGGGAAACTGGAACTCACCACCTGTAAGGGCGGTAGGGACAGAAACCATCATTATTTAAGAAGTATTCAGATGTGCACTTGCAATGCCAAGGCACACAGGGCTATGGGCCAAGTGCTGGAAAATAGGATTAGAATAGTTAGGTAGCTGCTTTTGACCAGCATGGACATGATGGGCCAAAGGGCCATGTTTTGTGCTGTAGATCTCTATGACAGTCCATTCAGTGGGAAGGGTTTCAAGAGATTATTTACAAATTATATCTTTTCTTATCACAAAATTGATAACTTCTTGAAAATCAGCATTAATTTCGCATCATTTTTCAACAGGTATGCATTTAAGTATTTTTTGATGAACGTAGAAAATGATACAGAGTATGGGATATTTGTTTATAATAAATTAACAGAATCATGTTATTTACAGATTCCTGATTAAACAATTTTGTTTTATATGGTGTACACAATCTTTGTTACTTGCTGTGTTGACTGTCTGAAGAAAATAAGCTCCTAAAAAGAAACTCAGCAAATACAGACAAATTATTACTGTCTGACTACATCGTCCAATATAGGAATTAGCAAGAATGAAAAGTAGAAAAACATAAATCAATTGGTCACCGCCTCTTGGAGCAGAGAATTCCAAAGATTCAGCACCCTGTCAATTATTTTAAATATATACCCCGTGGCTTGGGAGGACAATTTTCCCCATTTGGTCTCTCAAACACCTCAGTATTTTAAATAATCTCTATGTTAGGACATCCATGAACCTTTTCTGCTCTTAGTGTAAAGAATCCTTGCATCAGAAACACTAGGGCAGAGCATCCGTAAACCTCCTAAATTATACCAGTTTAGCCTGTGCAACTCGTTTTCATAAACTGACCCTTCCCAGCCCACTACCTTACCCATGCAGCAGTTTATATCCTGTGAGGTGTGGTGTTCAGAAATGATCAGCGTTCTCAAGGAATCAGGAAGACGAGACAGTTCTCCCCCTCACTTTAGCTAACCCCAACAGCTACACTTTGACAGAAAACTGACCCCACCTCAAACCGGAGTTGTTATCACACCACACTTCTAGTTGAGAATGGAGGAGAGTGTAAGACAGCAAGGCCAATAGCACCACCTAGCCGTGATTCAGTTGCTAACATCCTCAGGTCAACAGCCTGAAGGTTGTTGGTTCAAACCCCACACCTGGCAAGTTTCATTCCCCCAAAAGGATAGCAGGGAATGAGAGAGGGATTTTCTTTTACAGCAATTTGACAGCTGTAACATGATCGTCATCAGGCTACATTTTTATTCTGAGGTTGTACAAAATTCAAACTTCACCAATAAACGCTGACTGCCTACATAATGTGAACAAATTAAAAACTGAAACAGCGCCAGCCATTCGGTCCCTCAGGTCTGCTCCATTATTCCACGACATCACGGCTAATCATCACGCCCAAAGCCATTCTCCCACCTATACCTCGATAACATTCATTTATTTGATTCATTCTCGGGAGGTGGATGTCTCTGGCTAGGACAGCACTTATTGCTCATCCCTAATTGCTCAGAAAAGAGACAACCACATTGCCGTGGGTCTGGAGTCACTTGTGGGTCGGATCATGTGAGGTAGGCAGACTTCCTCCCTGAAGGACATGAGTGAACCAGATGTGTTTTTCTGACAAGAAATAATGTTTTCATACTCACCATTAGACTACATTGTCATATTTAAACGGAATTAAAAATCTGGTATGACAATCAGCCATGGTAGGATTCGAACACAAATTCCCGGTACATTAGCCTGGGGTTCTGGTTTACTAGGGCAATGAAATCATTGCCAAGCGACCACCTCAGAAAAGCTGTACAGGGTTTTGGTGACAGCACATAGTGTGCGCAGTTTGGGTCCCCATGTTTAAGGAGGCATACACTTACATATGGAGACAGTGCAGTGAGGGGGCCATTGGTCCCTGGGATAAACATAGCAGGGAAGGAATGGGCAGGGGACGGTTTTCGATGGAGGGATTGAATAACATAGGTACGTGCTCAGAAGAATGAGCAATGTTCTCGTTGAAATATTTGAGACTCTGTACAGAGCTCGACAGGGTCAACAATGATTTCTTCTGGGCTGCGAAATCTAAAAACCTGGGGCAGAGTCTCAGAAGGGGCTGATTATTTTGGAAGGAGATGGGGAGAAATCCTTTCTGCCAAGGGGTTGAGTCTCTTTGGAATTCTCTAGCACAGAGGGTGGTGGTACATTTATGGCTTGGATAGGCAGATTTTTGTTTTCAGGGAAATTGAAGGATATGAGGAGTGGGTTAGAAAGTGAAGAACTTCCATGATTGTACTGAATGGCAGAGCAGGCCCAATGGGCTAAACAGTCTACCCTTGTTACTGGTGTGTTCTTGTGTACACAGGACGAGTCCACAGCTAGACATTTGCTTCATCGAGCTGGTAAGGGAAAACATGGCATTCCAACATCTCAGTATATTAGAGGTCAGTGTAGATCATACACACATTCCTTTTTGGGGCCACGCAGACACAACCATAGAATTTTATCGTACAGGAGGCCATTCAACCCATCATGTCTGTGCCAGCTCCTGAAAAAGCTATCCAGCTAGTCCCACTCTCCATAACCCTCTAACTTCATCCCTTTCAAACATATATCCTTTTTGAAACCTCCAACGGAATCCGCCTCCACCACTCTCCCAGGCAGCGCATTCCAAATCCTAACAACTGAGTACAGAAGTTTATCGTCATCTCTCCTAGCTCTCTTGCTGATAATCCTGAGACCGTGACCTCTAGTTACTGACATACCAATGAGTGGAAACAGAATATCCTCCATTACCCTGACAAAATTGTTCATAACTTTGAACAAGTCAATAAGGTCACCTCTTAATTATCTGACATAGCGGCAAATCTGCTCCCTCTGAGAAACAGCTGAGATGTGAAGCAAATTTAGAGTTGTGGAATTATCCTGTGTATTAGACACTGCAGCATTCCCTACAGTTATAGCTGCACTTAACAAAAGTCCATTCTTTACTGGGAGGTCATGTGGAACAATCTGAAGTTGTGACAGATGCTACATAAATGCCAGACCATTTCCTTAGGTCCTCATTTTAAAGATATTTTAATTCTTCAACAGTTCAGGATGACAATTTCAATGATTAAAAAAAACCTGTTCAGAACAGCCCAGAAGTGACCTTTCTTCAACTCTTAGCTGCCTGCATGTTGCGGTTCAGGGTGGGCTGGATCAGCCATCAGAGACTGACTGCTCCTCAGTCTTTGGGCCATCGGGGAGTCCGGGTTTGTTGCCAACAAAAGGACAGCAGCTACGGTTCATCTTCCAGAGATTTCACTGAGCTCTCTGACTTTACTTGCTGTTTGTCCGAAACCCCTATCTCACCCAATGCGAGTGCTGCACCTTCCTGATCCTGAAAGAAATACAGAAAGTAAGAAACAAAAAGACACTTGCATTTATATAGCATCTACAGATTGTAAAGTACTTTGCAGACACTAACACTTTTCACTCCAAGAGTAGTCACTGGCACAATGCAGCAATGTGTACAAAGCATGTTCCAACAAACAGCAATGAGATTATGGTCCTTTAGCAATATTAGTTCAGGAGGACATATTGATCAAGTCAGAAAGGAGAGGTCCCTGCTCCATTTTCATGAAATGCAATTGGATGTGTCACATCAATCCGAGAGCATGGATGGATTTCAGTTTAACGTCTCATCTAAAAGATGGTATCTCTGACAGGGCTGCACCCAACCAGGTACCACACTTGGAGTGAGGCCTGGATTCGATGTTTAAAGCCAGGTGCTATCACACAAGCTTTGGCTCTGGGAGAAATGCAGACCTCAATGGTGAGCTAAACCTGTGATTGTATCAAACCTTTCCCAGGGTCTCCCAGAAGTCTGCACGTCTCTCATCTCTTAGGAGCCACATAGCACGCCATTACCAGCTGGGACGGTGCTACAGGATACCGGGGACTGCACTGGGGTCAGCGGCATTGGTGACACTCTACAGTCCCCACATCTTCGGAAATATACTTAAGGGAAAGCACGCAGCCAATTAAAAATAAATCCCACTGGGAATAATGTGGGAATTCACCAACTGGGCCCTGAGCCACTATCCCCACCCTTGAACAACGCCAGACAAACTGGTCACAGATGGTCGTGGGATCTTGCTGTGCAGCATGACAACAGGTGTCACATTTAGTGGAATGTACTCGACTGCACGCAAAACAACAGGCCATTCAGTCCATCCAGTGCACACTGGTGTTTCAGTTCCACAAAAGCCACCTGCTAGACTCTCTCTCTCCCCGTCACCTCCTTCCATTCCCATTCCCCCCTCCTTCAGACGGTTGGTCTCATTTCCTCATGAGATGTATTGATACTCAACCGCTCCCCATGGGAGCGAGTTCCACATTCTCCCCATTCCCTGATTAATACAGTTTCTCCAGATAGAATTCCAGTAACTCATTTGTGGTGGTCCTAGTATTATGGTGCCATCCTTTGGAACTTTCATACAGGTGAACCCAATACTAGCTAATAATTAGCAAAAATAAAACGTAACTAATTGTCTTCGAACACACAGACATTCGCACCCTGAAAGTTTGCAAAATTCCTTCAAATCTCCCACTTTTCAAGTGGCAGGTCTCTTTTCCCTAGAGTGGGGTTTTCAAAACTAGTGGCTGTGTGTTTAAGGTGAGAGCAGAAAGATTTTAAAAGGATATGAGAGGTACCTTCTTTTTCAAAAACACAGTGGTTTGTGTGTGGAATGAACTTCTAGAGGAAGTGGTGGATGCGGGTATAGTTACAAATATTTAAAAGATATTTGGATAAGTGCACGAATAAGAAATGTTTGAAGGGATATGGGCGAAGCTTAGGCAGGTGGGAGTAGTTTGGTTTGGGATTATGGTTGGCTCGGACTGGTGGACCAAAGGGTCTGTTTCTGTGCTGTATGACTCTGATTTGAAACATCACTATCTTGTGGCTTTCACAAGTAACTGCATCTGCACTCAAAATCTTTTCACTCACATCTCCAAAGGCACTGTTTCACATTCAGAACGGTCAGCGCTGAGTGAAAACAGTTAACAAGATAATTGGCAAATAAAAAACCCCCAGGGAGTTGGGGGGTGGAAAGAGTGAGACAACTCTAGCTTCTGTTTTTGCAGTGAGATGTTGTGATCTGGAATCCCATGACTGAAAGGGCAGTGTGTCAATACAGCAATTAATTAACGTTCCAAGGGAAATGAAATCCAAACAAAGAAACATCCAACTACCATGGTATGAGGATAAAATAAAACAAAGAACTGCAGATGCTGGGGATCTGAATACAGAAATTGCTGGAGAAATTCAGCAGGTCTGGCAGCATCTGTGGAGATAAAACAGGGTTAAATTTTTGACTCCAGTAACCCTTCTTCATAACAATTCTGAGAAAGCGTCACTGAACCTGAAACTTTAACTCGGCTTTCTCTCCATGCAGCCACCCCTGCTCAGTTTCTCCAGCTATTTCTCGTGTGCTTAAGGTTGACAGCTGAGATAGATGGGGCAACTGCATTAAATACCATGACAGCAGATACATAATGATTAATATTTAACAGCTAAGGCATGCATTGCAGCAGTTAGACATTGCTTTCCGACAAAAGGACGCAACAGGAAAGGTGCCCCAACCATGGCTGACACAACAAATTAAGGATAAAATTAGACCCAGAGATAGACCGTATAAAGTTGCTGGAAAAAGTAGGAAGCCTGATGAATGGCAGAGTTTAGAATTCGACAAAGAAAGATGAAGAAGTTGATTAAGAGTGGAAATCGAACCATTAGTGTAAACTTGAAAGGAACTTAAAACAGACCATAAGGGCTTAAGTAGAAACAAAAAGATTCGCATACGTCAAATGCCTAAAACTGGAGAAATGATGATGGAGAACAATCAAATAGCTACTTTAGTTTGGTCTACATAGAAAAAAAAAGAAATAATTTCACAAAATGCTAGGAAAGCAAGGGTCTATTTGGAAGGTGGAATTGAAGGAAATCATCATCAGCAAAAAAAAAAGTGATGGAGAAATTAATGGGACTGAAAGTTGATAAATGCCCAAGGCCTGATAATCTATGTGCTAGGGTACGAAGGAGTACCAGCAGAAACAGTAGAAACATTGGTTGTCATCTTCCAAAACTCTGTAGATTCCGAAACAGCTCCACGAGATTGGGGGAAAAAAAAATGTAATGTTAATATTTAAGAAAAGGAGGGACGGGAAGAAAGCAGTTAAGCCTAACATCAGCAGTGAGACAACTGTTGGAAGACCATAAGACATTGAGGCAGAAATAGGCCATTCCGTGAGATCATGGCTGATCTGATCATCCTCAATTCCACATTCCCACCTTTTCCCCATACCCCTTGATCCCCCTCACCGATTAAAAATAGGTCTATCTCAGCTTTGAGTATGCTTAACGACCCAGCCTCAACAGCCTCTGCGGTAAAGAATTCCACAGATTAACAACCCTATGACTATTGTAAAGGATTTGATAACAATGTTTAGAACATACCAACGGGATTACACAAAGTCAATACGGATTTCCAAAAGGTAAATAATGCTTGGAAAGTCTACAAAGACTTTTTTGACTACATAGCTAGTACAGTAGATGAGGGAAAACCGTGACCGTGGTTTACTTACATTTTCGGAAAGCTTTTGATAAATTCCCACATACAAGGTTAGTGTGAGAGATTAAAGCACATGGGACTCAGGGTAATATCATAACATGGATTATGAATTGGTTTCCAGACAGGAATTAATGGGTCATTTTCAGAGTGGAAGACAATGAGAAGTGGGGTACGACAAGGGTCAGTGCTTGGGACCCCAGCTGTTCACACTGTATCTGAACAATTTGGGCAAGGGAATCAAATGTAATATTTCCAAGTTGCTGACTACACGAAACTAGGTGGGACTGAATGTGGTGAAGAGACTTTAAAGAGACTTCAAGGCAATTTAGACAAGTAGAAAGAGTGAGCAAACGTGTAGCAGATGCAGTGTAATGTGGATAAATATGAAGCTGTCCACTTTGGTAGGCAAAGCAGAATGGGAGAGATGTGCTTAAATGGACAGAGTCACACGACACCAGGTTATGGTCCGAGATAGTAGGAACTGCAGATGCTGGAGAATCTGAGATAACAAGGTGTAGAGCTGGGTGAACACAGCAGGCCAAGCAGCATCGGAGGAGCTGACGTTTTTCCGAAGAAGGGTCTAGGCCTGAAACGTCAGCCTTCCTGCTCCTCCGATGCTGCTTGACCTGCTGTGTTCATCCAGCTCTACACCTTGTTATACCAGGTTATAGTCCAACAGGTTTATTTGAAATAACAAGCTTTCGGAGCGCTGCTCCTTCATCAGGTGGACTATAACCTGGTGTTGTATGACTTCTGACTTAGTCCACCCCAGTCCAACACTGGCACCTCCACTTCATGGTTAAATTATGATAGATTAGGAAAGTGTTGATTTACAAGTGGACTTGAGCTTCCTTGTACACCAGTCACTGAAAGAGAAGATGCAGGTGTAGCATGTAGTCAGGACAGCAAATGGAACGTTGGCTCTCACTGCAAGATAGTTTGAGTACAGCAGTGAGGAAGTCAAACTGCAGCCGTCCAGGGCCTTGGAGTATTCTGTACAGTTTTTGTCTCCTTAACCAGGGAAAGACATATTTGCCACAAAGGGAATGCATTTAAGGTTCACCAGCCTATTCCTGGAATGGCAGAATCGTCATTGAAGGGTCCACTGGGCCTATATTCATTGGAGTTTAGAAGAATGAGAGGCATCTCTTTGAAATATATAAAATTCTGACGGAACTGGAGAGACTGGATGCAGAACCTATGTTTCTCCTGGTTGGGTGGGGGGGTCCAGAATGGGGATCGAGGTCTCAGGATACATGATAGGCTATTTCGGACCAAAAGAAATTTCTTCACCCAGAAGGCAGGGAACCTGTGGAATTCTCTACTACAGAAGGGTATGGATTTAAGACAGTTGTAGATTTTCAGAAGCTCAAGGTATTAAGAGGTGTTAGACAGCAGGAGTATGGTGTCAAGATTAGGGACCAGCCGCAATGATGAACAGTGAAGTGGATTTGATGGGCCAAATAGCCTACTCCTACTCTTCTTTTCTATGTTTCAGTGAGATGGCTGTGAATTAAACTGATGCCTAGATATACAAAAGGGGGAACAAAAATCTTGCAGTGTAGTAGTAATGTCATTACTTCCAGGATAGAAGTTCTGAGTTCAAGTTCCATATACCCTAGAGGTGTGTCATAACAGGTCCAAATAGATTGACTAAAAAATGATTTATAATGGGCCCACAGCTCACGCTGGGACGCAGCTCTGTTGTACTGGTATAGTCAATAAACTCTCCACTCAAAGGAAGTCCACATCTCTTTGGTTTCTTTTTAATAAAGTTTGTTAACATGGTGGAAGCAGATTCAATAGTAACTTTGAATAGAGACCTGGATAAGAACTTGAAGGGGCCACAAAAACAGTACAGCAATGGGGAAGGAGATATAGGGTGAGAGAGAAGGCACAATGCCGGAAGATTCTATGAAAATAAACAACTTAAGTCAGTCTGAATCTCTCTCCCCAGATAGTAATTAAAATACAAAACAGGAGACCTCGCAGTCACTTTCCCGGTCCCTAAACAATAACCCTGCCTCCACACTATTGTTTCCTAATTTTGTAGCAGTTATACTTTCATTCTGACGTTAGAGTTCAATTACAGTGTCTCCTGAATTCTACCCTCGGTACAGATCCAAGGTTCACAATATCCAAGGTTTACAACACAAATCTGATTCAATACTAATTATAAATCATTATACCAACGCTGGTGTAAACACAAAATACTGTTACAGCAGGTAATGCTTAGCTAGTGGGCCTGGAAAGCACCGAGAGGAGCCTCCTCCATATCCAAACCCATGCTGTCCCGGTCCTTGGGAGTGTTCGATGGGGGGGACAGTGTAGAGGAGGCTTTACTCTGTATCTAGTCCCGTGCCATCCCTGTCCTAGGAGTTTTTGATGGGGACAGTGCAGACGGAGTTTTACTTTCAGTTTAAAAGTACAGAGGAAACTTTGCATTTGGTTTAAAAGAGTAGCGGGTGCTTTACTCTGAAGCTAACTGCATGCTGTCTCTGTCCTAGGAATCTTTGATGGAGAGTGTAGAGGAAGCTTTACTCTGTATCTAACTCTGCGCTGTTCCTGTCCTGGGAATGTTTGATGGGGACTGCGAGAAAAAATAAAAAAGTGTCACTTTCAGTTTAAAAATGTGGAGGTAGCTTCACTTTCAGTTAAGAGTAGAGGGAGTTTTATTTGGTATCTGACCCCACACGGGGTATAGTTGTAGGAGGACAGAGTGGGTGAGTATTCAGGTCAAACATCCATCACCAAGGGAACAACAGACAAGATTTCAGCTCAGAGACAGTAAGAACTGCCGATGCTGGAGTCAGAGGTAACACAGTGTGGAGCTGGAGGAACACAGCAGGCCAGGCAGCATCAGAGGAGCAGGAAAGCTGATGTTTTGAGTTGGGACACTGCTTCAGAAATGGGGGAGGGGGAAGGGGGCTCAGAAATAAATAAAGAGAGGGAGGGGATGGGGCTTCTCCCAACAAGTACTTACTTCATGTTTAAGGTAGGAGAGGTAAGTGTCCCAGCCGACGGTCACTACATTCACATAGAGGACACGGTATTTCGGAGAGAGGAAGTAGAAGTTGATCATTTGGGCTCCAGGCCACAACATCAAATCCGCCTGGAAAGAAGTGAACGGATTAAAATGTCAGAGCTTCCTGGTGACTCTACAAAACCAAACCTTCCTTCAAACAGACCCCTAAAGGAGGACCCTGATGACTGACTGGGCACAGTCTCACCCGAGGGCTGAGATCAGCTGACACCAGACTCAGTCAGGACCATCTTCCCCCTTAACTGCTCCCCGCCCCCTCCAAATATACACACACACACACAGACAAAACACTCGCGGCACCCCCCCACCCCTCCCAACCGAACCATTCTGATGCTTCAGGCACACACAGTCACTCCCCACAGAAGAGATCAGTCTCCAGTTTACAACAACTTTCCTTCTTTGGTGATAGAAAGTAAACCATGACAACAGATTAAAACACACTGGTTAGTGTCAGCATTGCTTTTAGAGAGATTAAGAGAGATTTACATTTACAAAGTGACTTTCATCATCTCAGAACTTCAAAGGTTCCACCACAGTTCAAAAGATCTTCATGGGCTTTGGGGGATATTGGGGTGATAAAGATTGCATTCAGTATGTGGAATATAGGTCCAAGAGAGAAAATAAACTTTAATTTATATAGCACCCTATGACCACTTCACAGACAATTAAGTGCTTTATTGATCTACAGTCTCTGTTGTAAAGTGGGGAGCCTTTCTTAAGTTGTCGGTCATCTCCTCGAGTGGTAATCGAGGACACAGGTTAATGCTCTGGGCACATGGGCTCAAATCCCACCTCAGCAGCTGGAGAAGTTTGAATTCAATTAATAAAAAAAATCTGGAAACAAAAGCTATTCTCACTCATGGTGACCATCATTGATTGCTGTAAAAACCCATCAGGTTCACTGGCCCATTTTAGGGAAGGAAATCTGTGGTCCTTACCTGGTCCGACCTACACGTGACTCCAGACCCATCGCGGCCTGGTTGACTCTTAACTGCCCTCTGAAGGGGCCACTCAGTTGAAGGACAATTAGGAATGGGAAACAAATGCTGGCCTTGCTAGTGATGTCAAAATTACATCAAAAAAGGATAATGAAGAAAAAAAGCAATCAACTTGGATAAAGAAAATAATTAACAATTCAGTTAAATTACCAGGTTATTTTGTGATGTTGACCGATAGATAAACATTGGTCAGTAGATCAGGGAGAAACTCCGCTGCTCTTTATTTGAAAGATAATGCAACATATGCTTCACATCCAGCTGAAAGAGCGGTCAGAGTCGTGGGAAACGTTTCACCTGAAAGACAGCAGCTATGGCAGATCAGCGCTTTTTTTAGCTTCGCTGTTAAACTGTCAGCCTTGAGGTCTGTGCTGGGGATCTGGATTAGGACTCACACCCCCAACCTTGTGACTCAACAACAGGTGAGTAACCGCCAGAGGTACTGAAGTAGTGGCATCAAGCAACTGAGATCATACTATGCAATTTTCCCAGTGCCATTTGGCAATACAGACATTATAAATGAGGCTAGTGTGGTGTCTTGGGCTAATGTACAGTTCTAGCCAAAAAGGCCCCAAGTTATAAAGGACAAAATCATGACAAATCATCACAAATCAATTAATCATAAAACAAAAATTTCAAAATGTTACCATATAAAATTTCCAGAACTTCCTCTTGAACTCCATCAGGCATTCGATTGGACGATGGCCGTCTAACATCCCCATTCCTGTCAAAACACATCACTGTGTCTTCAGTTGAAAATTCCTCTCAGATTCTAACATACCATTCAAATCCCAATGTTCCTCTGTCCCATCAGATCCAAGCTGTAGGAGCCCCCCTTTAGTCCCTCTCTGAAATGAGAGCGAGAGAGCGAGAGAGCGAGAGAGCGAGAGAGCGAGAGAGCGAGAGAGCGAGAGAGCGAGAGAGCGAGAGAGCGAGAGAGCGAGAGAGC
>JAHRHZ010000043.1:2939543-2949709 GCA_024137785.1 Ginglymostoma cirratum | reverse complement strand
AGAGAGCGAGAGAGCGAGAGAGCGAGAGAGCGAGAGAGCGAGAGAGCCTCAAACCCCGTGAACACAGAGCCACAAGTAAAAGTCAACTCTCGGTACAAGTACACTTGGGGGTTAAACACAGACAGTGGCTCGGCATGGAGCAAGTCAACATAATAACATGGGTTAGGGGCGTGGAGAAGTGCCATGACCTACCTCTGCCCTAATGCAATCCAGAGATTGATCAGTAAATACAACAGGTTTGGAATCTGACCATCGGTTCCATAGGAATTTCCCACTGCACAGGGAAATAGTTAATTCAAACTTCAGTCTATTTACATAAGGTTGTTGTGTCATCTCCAAACAGCAGGACAGATGTTTCAAACCAGAATGAACTGACCATGTCTTCAGGACTGGTCTCTCCATGGAAAAACACCACACTGTTTCAATGACCGTAGTCAGCTGGGTTGGGCGTGAAATAAACCATGGCCACATAGCTCTCGGATATCCCAAATAACAGGAAAATGTTTGGGTGACACACTGCTACCTCATAGGATTGGGGACCTGGGTTCAATTCCACCCTCGGGTGACTGTCTGTGTGGAGTTGGCACATTCTCCCTGTGTCTGCGTGGGTTTCCTCCAGGCGTTCTGGTTTCCTCCCACAGTCCAAAGATGTGCAGGCTAGGTGGACTGGCCATGGTAAGTGGGCGATTACAGGGATAGGGTGGGATGCTCTTTGGAGTGTCTGTACAAATCCAATCTGTAGGTGGAGGCGATGGCCTGGTGGCATTAACACTGGACTTTCAATTCAGAGACCCAGATAATGTTCTGGGGAACTGGATTCAAATCCCGCCAGGGCAGATGGTGGAATATGAATTCAATAAATATCTGGAATTAAGAATCTAATGATGACCATGAATGCATTGTCAATTGTCAGAAAAACCCATCTGGTTCATTAATGCCCTTTAGGGAAGGAAACTTCCATCCTTACCTGGTCTGGCCTATATGTGACTCCAGACTCACAGCAATGTGGTTGACTCTAAACTGCCCTCTGGGCAATTAGGGATGGACAATAAATGCTGCCTAGTCAGCAATGCCCACGTCCCATGAATGAATAAAGGGAAAAAAAATGGGCCAAACGGCCTTTATCTACACTGTAGGGATTCTACGGAAACAAAGAACTGCTGACATTGAAAATATGTAACAAAAGCAGGAATTGCTGGAGAAACTCAGCAGCGTCAGTGGAGACAGAAACAGAGTTAACGTTTTGAGTCCAGTCACCCTTCTTTACACAGAAATATGGTTGATGTGGATATGATATGTTTGCCCTGGATCAAAAGTGGGTTGGAATTGAAGCAATTTTACTACAGTTGAAAGACAGGTCGGAATCGGTCAGCCTGACTCAGACCACAATCAATGCTGGACGGTCCAGCTGTGGAGTGAATTGCAAACCTCCAGCCAATCATCTTGGTCAGGAAGGGTGTGCTGTTACCAGGGAGGGTCAGGGACAGTCAAACTGCTCATGTACCTGCAGTTCCCATGGGAAGAATCAATCACATGAAGGATTGTGAAGTAATCGGTCAAATCCGAATTGAGAAGTCAGGATAACTCCGGGGGAACAACCAAACCTTGAACTAACTAAGGTTTGCGCAGAAATAGGAGGTTTTGTCTATGCTTTCTCAATAAAGGTGTGTTTCTGATAAACTGTGATGACTGCATGTGCTCTGGGCGAGAGCCAAGGTTAAATTGCAGAGTGTTTTAAATTGAATGAACCAATGAAGTTGTTGTGTCATTGAGACTGTTTACAGGCTTTGTATGAGGGCAGCAGGAGGTTTATTTCAATAATTAAAAGATTTGTGGTTGAGCTAAACCTGTGTCTGTGAGACTTTCCTCTTGACAAAATCCTAAAGTCCAAGAATCAGTCCTGAGGAGGTTAAACAGGAATTGTATACATTCACATTAATTGTATCAATGGAGTGGCACATGCAAGGTCATCCGTGACAATGTGTGCGCTGTTGGGCCTGCAGCGAGTAGCAGCAGCTGTGGAACATTGTTTTAATTTAGTTTAATAAGTTTTTATTTAATAAGTTTTCCTTACAATTTTTTTAAAAAAGTGGGAGAGCCAGCAGTACATCAGCACAAAGGACAATGCCAAAATATTTGTATCCATCTTCAGCCAGAAGTGCCAAATGGATGATCTGTCGCTGTATAACACTGGGGTACGGCACTGGTGGGGACGGGTCTGTCAGTGTATAACACTGGGGTACAGTACTGGTGGGGACATGTCTGTCAGTGTATAACACTGGGGTACGTTTGAAAGTTTTAACCTGTGAGCTAAGATTGTCTAAACTCGTCTTGGTGATTGAAGATTGAAAATTGAAAACTTGTACTGATCATAGTTGAGGCTGATTAAGAAAGTTTAAATGGGAATAATTTTTTAAATATTTGTTCACGGTATGTGGAAGAATTATCAAGGTCAATAGTTATTGTCCATCCCATGTTGCCCCTTAGGAAGGTGGGGGTGAGCTGCTTTCTTGACCGGCTGCAGTCCATGTGCTGTAGGTTGACCCACAATGCCCTTCGGGAGGAAATTCCAGGATTTTGACCCAATGACACTTAGGAACTCCCCCAGTGGTCCCCAACATCACAGACACAAGTCTTCAGCCAATTCCATTCACTCCAAGAAACATTAGGAGGCACTGGATACTGCAAAGGCTGCAGACCATGACAATATTCCAGCAACATTCCCTGTAATTTTTCTCACCACTGCATGGTTCAGGCGGTGACTAGATTGAAATATAAAATCCTGAATGGATTTGACTGGGCGTGTGCGGGGAAAGGATGCCTGCTCTTCTGGGAGAATCTAGAACTACAGGATCACCCATTTAAAACAAGAGATGAGGAAACATTTTTCTCTCAGAGGGCTGAGCCTTTAGAAATCCCTTTCTCGAAAGTCAGTGGTTGCAGAATCTTTAACTATTTTAAGGCAGCAGTAGATAGATTCTTGATGACCAAGGGGATGGAAGATTATCAGGGGAATGTAGAGTTAAGGTGAAAATCACATCAGCTGTGATCTTATTGAATGGGGGAAATGGGTTGGAAGTGCTGGATGGCCTACTCCTATTCTTCATTGCGTGACCCACAAGGTCAAGTGCAGCATTGACCCATTGAAACCAGAAGTCAACGTGTCGGGCATGGCATTTGGCATATACAGGACCTCTAAGCTCCTGTGCAGCTGTTGAGAGGCAGTATTGCGTATTCCTGCTCCAGAAGTGGCCAAGTCTACCGATGCCCCCTTAAGAGGCAGTTCATGGACTGATTAGTTTAGTTACTTAATTAACCAGACTACACGACTGCTCTGTTGATCCAGGGGGAGTCTCACTTCCAGTTTTTCAATACGCAGGTATGAGAGAGGTCATAAGTTCAAATCACAGATAAACCTTCCATCCTGTCTCCTCTGGTCCAAGTCTCCTAATGGGTGTTGTGGGGTCTGTACTGTAACATCCTTATCGAGCTCGAGTGTTGTCTACCATCCAGGAGAGAGCTGGCCCAGTTTGATTGGCACTACATCCACAAGCATCTATTCCCTCCACCACCGATGCTCAGTAGCAGCAGTGTGTACTATCTACAAGATGCACTGCAGAAATTCACCAAAGATCTTTAGACAGCACCTTCCAACCCACGACCACTTCCATTGCAAAGGACAAGAGTAGCAGATACATGGGAACACCACCCCCTGCAAGTTCCCTTCCTGCCACTCACCATCCTGACTTGGAAATATTTCGCTGTTCTTAAGTGTCACTGGGTCAAAATCCTGGAATTCCCTCCCTAAGGGCATTGTGGGTCAACCTACAGCACATGGACTGCAGCCGGTCAAGAAAGCAGCTCACCCCCACCTTCCTAAGGGGCAACATGGGATGGGCAATAACTACTGACCTTGATAATTCTTCCACATACTGTGAACAAATATTTCAAAAATTATTCCCATTTAAACTTTCTTAATCAGCCTCAACTATGATCAGTACAAGTTTTCAATCTTCAATCATCAAGACAAGTCTAGATAATCCTCGCTCAAAGGTTAAAACTTTCAAACGTATCCCCACAAGTAGTGCGGTACCCCAGTGTTATACAGTGACAGACCAGTTCACCTCCCCCCACCCCGAGTACTGTACCCCAGTGTTATACAGTGACAGACCAATCCCCCCCAGTACTGTACCCCAGTGCTGTACAGTGACAGACCAATCCCCCCCCAGTGCTGTACTCCAGTGCTGTACAGTGACAGACCTGTCCCACTGATATTCTATCCCCCACAGCGCAGTGTTATGCTATCTTGTGGGTTAATGTGTTGTCAGATACAGATTGAATGGAGGCAGGAGAAAGGTTTCACACACCGATAATCCTGAGTAGAGGAACAGAACAGAGAGATTTGGTTGGAGCCAGGACATTTTGGAGACAGGAATGTTACACATACCGCCAAAATAGATGAGGCCAAAGATGGGTGAGGCAATGATTTGGTCCAACAGAACTTTCTTCAGCACAGTGCGTTTGGTCCTTCCTGGGAACCTTCGATCCAGGGCTCCATACCAGAAATGCCCAAAGGGGCCCATTAAACAGCCAGTTGCAAACATCCGTCCTGTGAACAAGTGAGAAAAATGGTGAGGACAGACTGACATTGGGAAAAACAGAGCTCCCTTGCCTGCAAAATTAAGGCAAAGGAATAACCCTTCTTTTTAACAAGTATTGAGTAGAGCTGAAAGTATCAATCATCTGTTGCTGCTTGAACTTACAAAGCTGCTTTTCCAGCTTCAGGACTTTGCATGTCATTTGTCTCCCAAGTGCATAGACTCGTTTGGCTGTTGGGAGGAGTCATAACCAGACAGTCCCCACCGGGACTGTACCCCAGTGTTATACAGTGACAGACCTGTCCCCACTGGGACTGTACCCCAGTGTTATACAGTGACAGACCTGTCCCCACCGGGACTGTACCCCAGTGTTATACAGTGACAGACCTGTCCCCACCAGTACTGTACCCCCACCGTTATACAGCGGCCAGACCAGTCCCCACCAGTATTGTACCCCAGTGTTATACAGCGACAGACCAGTCCCCCCCCAGTACTGTACCCCAGTGTTATACTGGAGCAAAATCAAAGTTAATGTCTCAGCTCCAGTGACCTTTCCTCAGAACGAGGAGGGTTGCTAGACTCCGAGTGTTAACTCTGCCTGCTTCCTCTCCACAGATGCTGCTCGACCTGCTGAGATTTTCCAGCAATTTCTGTTTTGCTTCTGATTTCCTGCAGTTCTTTCGTTTTTTGTTTTGAAGAAGTGTAGGTTCCTGCCCAGATACAGTTAGTTCTCCCATAACAGGATAGTTGCGTTCCTGTGTAAAGTCGCGCAATGGGAAATCGCCGTAGGAAATCCCTATAACTGTGCAGCGGAAGGTTCGCTTTATCCAAACAGCGACCGCTATTCCGCGTTACAGCAGAACCCTCTGCGCTGCACAGTTCTATGTTCCGAACACTTGTCTTTCGCACTCATCAGTATCTCATGATCAGCTACCGGATTCCCGACCTCACTGCAGCGACTGCACTTCAGGGGATTGCCACTGCGAGGCGCTGAACTCGTGAAAGGCGCTACACAAATGCTTTATAGAGATGACAAGCATGGGGCTGGATGAACACAGCAGGCCAAGCAGCATCATAGGAGCAGGAAAACTTGACGTTTCGGGCCTAGGCTGGATGTGTTCATCCAGCCCCACAGCTTGTTATCTCGGATTCTCCAGCATCTGCAGTACCTTTTATCTCTGACACAACTGCTTTACCTGTTCGAGCCCATTCCCGCACACGGTCAGGCTCTCGCCAGATCTCCCGTGTTTGTTGGATCATGTCTCCAGCGGCCATCAGAGCCCCACAGCTCACCGTGTTGGTGATGAACAGATACCTGCCAGTGAAGATAGATTTCCAAACAGCAAGCAGCCGGACATAGAAACTCGGGTTTGGAGGAGTAGACATCCCGTACAACCGAGGGCAGGGCTAACCCACTGACTCAAATAATTGAAACCTTCAAAAGTCACTCTCCAAAGCAGATCTACTCAGTTTAATGCCTCAAAGTCTCCTTGAAATTTCCAGCCAGTATGATGTTAAAAGCAAAATACAAACCAACTCTTGAAACAGCCTGAAGTCCGGCTTATTATCTAACCTTGAGGCTTTGACTGTCTATATAAAATAATTTATCTACATCCAGTATTGGTATAATATATTAAAATGCTCTTTTTTTCCTGAAAATGTATTTTTAACGGTGAGTTTGCACCACCTAACACATTCAAGTTCTATAAACCGTATGCATTAATCGAGCCCAAAGGCTGTAAAGTGTTGTCTGGGATTCTGAGATAACAAGGTGTGGAGCTGGATGAACACAGCAGGCCAAGCAGCATCAGAGGAGCAGGAAAGCTTGACGTTTCGGGTCTAGACCCTTCTTCAGAAATGGGGGAAGGAGAAAGGGGTTCTGAAATAAATAGGGAGAAAGGGGGAGGCGGATAGAGGAGAAGATAGGCGGATTCCTCGGACTTCCGTCCACTGGTCAGCTGTGAAGGTCAGTCTGAACTCGGCCTGAGCAGGAGCTGAACTCTGAACTTTAACCTGACACAATAATTCCAGTTTTCAGACTTCACTGCCTCCTCCTCTCCAGCTTCAAATCCTGGTTCCCCTCAATGAGCTTGTCTTTCTCAGCCCATTCCCTCTCCCCACACTCTCTATCCCTAACGCTTCCACATTTCTATGGGTATCCCTAACTCAACGCCGCCTTCCTATTTCAACCCTCTCTCTCTCTATATATATATATACCCCAGCTCCTTCCCCCTTTTTCTCTCCCTGTCAGTCTATTCCCATGTATACGCCTACTTCTGTCTCTCTGCACACCATCGTCAATAGCTTGATCCCATTCTGTGTCCCTGTCCCTATCGAAATCCACTCACATTCACCCCTCTCCCTCTCTGTTTGTCTCTAGATCCTCTCTGTACCCCCTCTTTATCTCTTCCTCCCCCCAGGTTACATATATTTTAACTTGATTCCCTCTCACACACTTTCTCTTCCTGTCCCTGAGCGTCAACCACGTGCCTCAGAATCCGGAAGGAGATTACACACCCTCATCCCTGTATCTGTTTTTTCCACCAATCAGATCCAGGTACGGGTTTGATTGATACAACGATTGGCCAATGGAAAGCAAAATGACCTGAACACTCGGTCACATGACGACACTATTCGCCAATCAGATCATGTCATCGTTACATTTACCCTATACATATATTAATATTCAATTAGAATAAGCGGGGCTATCCCTTGATTTCCTGGGATTAGTTGTCGGAAAGTTATAGCTTGCTGATTGATTATTGACTATTTTTGTTGGAGAAAAGTATGATCAATCCCCAGGTAGAATAGGCTCAAGGGGCTGAACAGCATTCCCCCCAATCCTATTTCTTATGGTCTTGTGGGAAGAGGGCAATTAGAGGAGATAGCTGTAGCACGCAGTAATAGAATTGTTACTGTGTGGAAGGAAGCCTTTCGGACCATCCTGCCTGCACCAGCTCAATAAATGAACATCATTACCTGGTGCCAATCTCCTGCCTTTTCCCCCAGACCCTTACAGCTTACTTTTATTCAAATAACCATCCAATGCTCTCATGAATGCCTCAACTGTACCTGCCTCTGCCACATTGCCAGGCAGTGCATTCCACATTCCATTCTGAGGAATATCAACGGATTCAATTCGTTAACTTCTTCCCCCCAGATGCTGCCAGACCTGCTGAGCTTTCCCAGCAATTTCTGTTTCAGGTCTCTAGTAGAACCATTAGCATAACATTTATGGGATAGGAAATCTGCCATTTCTACGTGGTCTGGCCAACATGAAAAACTACAGGTTGCTGTTTAAAAATAAGGATTGTCCATTTAAGGCGAGGGACTCTCAGGGAGGGTTGTGTGCTCAAAAGAATTAAAAATTATTGACATCGCCACCCAGGTGCTCTGGCTAAGAACGTAGAACAGTACAGCACAGGCCCTTCAGCCCATGATGTTATGCCAAACTTTTACCCTAATCCTAAAGTCTATCTAAACTCCACCCCTACCTTATACTATCATCAAACTTTCATCCCACAATCCAAAGATGTGCAGGCTGGGTGGATTGGCCAGGTTAAATTGCCCGTAGCATCCAGGGATGCGCAGACTAGATGGATTAGCATGGGAAATACAGGGTGGGATAGGGTGGGGTCTTTTCAGAAGGTCAGTGTGGACTCAATGGGCTGTTTGATACTGTAAGGATTCTGTGATTCTAAGGTTCTATGAACCAAGGAGTTTAAAAAGAGGAAAGCTGATTCACCCTTCCTCACCAGATTGTAACATGTGCCATAGCTTGTAGGGTTAATATTTGAACCATATTTTCCTTTCATTTAACTCAAAGGGATTCTGTCACTGAGGTTAACTTTAAAATGTAATTGCTGCTATGGTGTGACTGTGCATTGGCAGGGTAGCAGGATCCCACAAAAGGCAATCAGGAAGAAGTCAGTTAATCAGTGATGGTGAGTGAGCAGGAAATGTCAGCCACACATCAGATGGACCTGACTCTATTGGCTTTAAGTAGGACCATGGGTTAGGTTACACCCACCTGAAAGAGCAGGCAGGGGCTCGAGATTAGCATGCCACCACAGATGGTTCCACAGGCAACATAGCACTGCGTCAGTGCTGTGCTTGGCAAGTAAGCCTGTATTTTCTGCTTAAGTCTCTGGAGTGGATCTTGAACCCGACATCTTCAAACTAGAAGCAGATGTAGGCCATTCAGCTCCTTGATCCTAATCTGCCACTCATTAAGGTCTGGGCTGATCTGTTTAAATTTGGAATGCCATGTTCCCACCTACACCCAATAACCTTATTCCCTGCCTTTCAACAATCTAGCTCCTAAATGACCCATCCCCCACTGCATTCTGAGACAGAGAGTTCCAAAGCCATACAACCCTCCGAGAGAGAAAAGTTGTCCTGATCTGTCCTAAAAGAGTGACCCTAATTTTTAAACAAATCAGAGTTGACCCACGAGAGGAAACATCATTTCCACATCCACCTTGCAGGGTCCTCACAAGCTTCACTCAAGTCACCCCTCACTCTTATAAATCTCAGTGGAAACAAGCCCAATCAGTCCAATCTTTCCTCATAAGACAACAGATTCATTCTGGGTGTCAATCAAGTAAATCTCCTCTGAACCACCAACAATGCATTTACATATCATCTTAAGGCAGGAAGCCAGAGCTGCACACAGTGTTTGAGATGTGATATCACAAATATTCTGTATAACTGAAACTTAACCTCCTTAATTTTATGTTCAATTCCTTTCATAATAAATTATATAATTCTTTGTGGTTAACTGTTGCACCTACATGCTACATTTTTGTCACCCCTGCACTAAAACGCTTAGATCTCTATGCCCCTCAAATTCTCTGATTAAGGAATATTCTTTTTTAAAATTCTTCCTGCCAAGGTAAACAACTTCAGGCTTTCCCACCTTAAACACCACCTGCCACTGTTTTGCCCACTCCTACAACCCATCCATATCTGTCTGCAGCTTTCTTATTGCCTTCCCCACATAATTTTCTACTTATCTTAATACTGTCTGTGGGTTTAGCCCCCATGCCTTCACTCCCCACATCGAAGTCATTGATGTAAATTATAAAAATTTACTGCCCCAACACGGAAGCCTGTGGGATTCCACTTGTCACATTGCACCTTAGCCACGTATTTTAGGTTGAAGTTAATCAGGACCCAGGAACCTGTCAACCTACAGCTCCATTCATTTACTCAGCACCATTTCCTTAGTGATTGTAATGTCACTAAGTTCCTGTTCCACTTCCAGCTCCTTACAGCTTTTATTGGAATGTTACAGGCTCTGTGTTTATTTTCCTTTCTCACTCCATTTTCCCTCTCATGGACATCTCTTCCTCTGATTACTGTAACTTCTCCATATCAATCCTGCTAATTCTTCTCTCTCACCTTTTCTCCTGTTCCTCTCTTCTCCACCTTTGTGTGTGTGTGTGTGTGTGTGTGTGTGTGTGAGCCTGTGACTCAGTGTATGTGTGCCTGTGTGTGTTTATGTCTCAGAGATAATAGGTACTGCAGATGCTGGAGAATCCAAGATAACAAGGTGTGGAGCTGGAT
>JAHRHZ010000043.1:2912969-2939143 GCA_024137785.1 Ginglymostoma cirratum | reverse complement strand
AGCAGGAAAGCTTTCCTGCTCCTATGATGCTGCTTGGCCTGCTGTGTTTATCCAGCTCCACACCTTGTTATCTGTGTTTGTGTCCATGTGTCTGAGTGCGTCTGTGTTTGTGTCCTGTCCCGTTGAGAGCATAGTCCTCTCTTCCACTCTTCCTCAGTCTGTAGCCTTGATCTCCCTAGTATCTCCACCATCCTGCCCAGACATTGCAATGACTAGCTTCGATTCTCTCCTCTCTGATCTGCGTAAGTCAACTTTACAAAAATGATTTTGGGCCCCAGCCTCCAGAGGGCAGAGTAACACAATCACATCACAATGTGCTTTCCATGTCCTCAGACATGCAAAATCAAACAATTTAAACCATTCTCAAGCTGCAAACTCCCCATAATTGTGAGCTGGAATCACCAGCAAGAGAGAGAAAAGGAAAGAGAGAGAACAAGAAAGACATGAGGAAAGAGATTCAGGATAAGAGAGAGACATAGAAGGAAAGAAAGAAGGAAAGAGAAGAGTACAACTACAGACAAAACTAGAGAAGAGTGAGAGAGACATAGAGACAGCAACAGAATCAAGAGGGGTAGGGTAAAAGAGTGGGAGGCTGAGTGAAGGAAATAGAGAGAGAGAAAAACTAACTCAGAAACACCCTACACTGCAATTCTCTGATATTCCTTACTCCGTTCACTGTAACACTCTGCTATACCTCACACCCCTCACTGTAACACTGTACTATACCCTACACTCCTCACTGTGACACTCTGATGTATCTCAGACCCCTCACTGTAACACTCTGATATACCCCGCACCCCTCACTGTAACACTCTGATGTACCCCAGACCCCTCACTGCAACACTCTGTTATACTCCACACCTCTCACTGTAACACTCTGATATACGCCACACCCCTCACTGTAACACTCTGCTATACCCCACACCCCTCAGTCACACTTTGATATATCCCAAACCCCTCACTGTAACCATCCTCACCCCCAACCTCCACTCCTCATTTCTGATTATCTGCTATTCCTGATCACTCTTGTCAGATCCTTCACAATTCTCTTCATTTCCCTCAGTGTCAAGGGGCAGGAGGTACACCCAGAGTTAATGTAAACACCCGTCACAAATAGTGAATGGGATTTTTTTCCTGTGCAGCAGTGAATTGGAGATTAGTTGAAAATGCCTGCCTGATTGAACACAAGGTTCTGCAGGAAAGAGTTTGAGAAGCTGATAAGACAAAGAGTGTTTATGGATTATTCCGGATGATGCATTTGCATGCTCTCTTGAGATAGGGTCACATCTGACAAATTGCGTCTATGCAAAAGTGTGTTTTACGTGATTAGTTTGTCCCACCCTTCCTGTAGTCTGATGTTCTTATGGATTTCTTTGAGAAGCTGGGCAGTGTGAGAAGTCTAGACATGGACCGCAACAGCTACCCAATGAAGAAACTGAGCTATGACAGCAGGGACTACCAAAGAGCGAAATCCAATAGCTGTGACTATTATGTTAAATACTTTCTCCTGTGCACCAGCATAATTCAGTTACTGATCATCCTGGGGCTTGTCCTCTTCATGGTCTATGGGAATAATCAAAAAAGCCAACAGGGTCGCCTGGAGACCAGTCGCAACCAGTCAGTCAAGTTTATCGGTGATATTAACGATCTGCACGCCAAACTGAACAGACAGAGCAAAGAAATTAAGATATGCTGGTACAAGGTGTCCAATGTAACAATCGATTTGATGAGGACCAACGCATCTCTGATGGCATGCTTCCAAAAGGCAAGTCTTTCTCTCATAATTTTGAATGTGTGATGCTCCCCATGGGTCTCTCTCAGCATTTCATACCTTGGAGTTTCAGGCATCAGTCAGTGAGTGGATCACTGTCTCAGCCCTGGCCTCAAAAAGTTGTGGGATCTGATCTCACTTCAGAGACCCACTGACACTCCCTGTTCCCTACTGATGGGGAGCTGTACATTGTAGGTGTTGTCTTGACAATGGAACCAACATGACAGATGCCACTGCACTGTATCAAAGAGAAGCTGAGGATTTTCTCCCTGGAGTCCTGGCCCTTCAGCTAAAACTGTTCATCTATCTGTGTAACACATTGTAGTTCATGGGAGCTTGCTGTGCACAAATGAGCTGCTGCGTTCACTTCTTTACAACATTGGCCAATGTTGGACAGAAGTGAAACAGTCTCTTTGTTCCAGTTGATGAGTTTCGTACAATGCACTCAGCATAGCCTTATCCCCTAACTGATATCACCTACCAACAGGAACAGAAACAGAAGTTGTTGGAAAAGCTCAGCAGGTCTGGCAGCTGTCCTGAGGAAGGCTCACTGGACCCAAAACGTTAACTCTGATTTTTTCTTTATAGATGCTGCCAGACCTGCTGAGCTTTTCCAGCAACTTCTGTTTTTGTTCCTGATTTACAACATCCTAGGTTCTTTCGGTTTTTGTCTACTAACAGGCTGTGGCAATCAGCAAATCAGACAGGGGATTCAGGAGAAACTTCTGAAACTAGAGTGATGGAAATGCACACTCACTGTCGTGGGGGTGCGGTTTATGGTGAAGGTATTGATGTATTGAAGTGAGAATGAGAAGTGCAGATGAGAATAAGGAATAGGGGTGATGCTGACAAGGTGATTTAAGGAAAGTCACCAGCATTGATTAGTTGGGCAGAATAGCCTCTTTCTAATCTATAAATTCAATGGATAAGCTTATCAGAATACATTTGTGTTCTTTCATCCTCATGTGTTCATCCACTTTCCACTTAAATATTTCAATACCATTCATCCCAGCCACTACCTGTGGGAGCAAGTTTCACATTCTCAATATTCTATGAGTAAAAACACTTCCCTGAACTTACTGATGACCGTCTTATATTTACAACTCCCAGTTTGTGCCTATCACTTTGATCATCTTAAAGACTTTCATCAGTCTGCCCTTTAGCCTTTCTTTGCTGGAGAAAAGAGCCTGATATTTTTGGTCTTTCTTGGAACATCTCAGTCTCGGTGTCATCCTTTTAAATCGTTTATGCACCTTCGCCATGTTGCCAACAGGGAAAACTGTTCACAGTACTCCAAATATTGTTGAACCAAGACACTAAAGAAGTTCAACATATCCCCATGATCTTGATTCTCTCACTCCCTGGGAATTAATGCAATCACTGTGTTGTTTTACAGTCCCATTGACTTGCGCTGGTCCTTTTAGTGATCTGTGCTTCCTGATCTCATTCCTTGACAATATTTAAATTCCTATTTTCCAAAGAGAGTGTATTCTCTTCATTCTGCTTCACAAAATAAACCCCCTCAAGCTCACATCCCCTACGCTGCAATTTACTTGCTATTTAACTGCCATTCCTCCTCATTATTAACAATTTTATGTCATCTTCAAATCTTGAAATTGCATGTCTGAAATTGCACAAATGACGATAATGAAGATGTGTGACTCAGCACCAGTCTCTATGGGGCACCTCTTCCCATCATTTGCCCAAGTGAGTAATTAACTTTAGCATTAACCGTGAACGTTTTAAAAAATTTTTTCTTGGCTCCCAGGGGCATTATAAGACCATAACATGTAGGAGCAGAATTAGACCATTCAGCCATCGAGTTGCTCTGCCATTTGATCATGGCTGATATGTTTCTCAACCCCATTCTCCACATTTCTCAATCCCATGCTCCTGCCTTCTCCTTGTAATCTTTGACCTATTTACTAATCAAGAACCTATCTCTGTCTAAAATATACTCAATGATTTGGTCTTTATAGCCCTCTGTGGCAACGCGTACCACAGGCTAACCATCCTCTGGCTGAAGAAATTCCTCCTCATTTTAGTTCTAAAGGGTCATTCCTTCACTCTGAGGCTGTGCCCTCAGGTCCTAGTCTCTCCTACTAATGGATACATCTTCTCCACATCCACTCTATCCAGGCTCCTCGGTATTCTGTTAGTTTCAATGCGAGCCCCCTCATCCTTTTAAACTCCATCGAGTTCAGACCCAGAGTCCTTAACTGCTCCACAGACTAGTCTATAGACTCTATGCTTCCAAGAAAATGTAGTTTGTTTGTTGAAAAGTGTTTTGTTGCACTTGAGAGCCATGAAAGTCACTAAGTAAATGTTAATTCATTTAACAGTTATACTGTGAAATGCACCAGCAACATGAACAGCTTCTATTTAAATGGCACCTTTAACATAGCACGACATCCCAAGGTGTTTACTGTTACATGAAACAATATTTGACGCCAGACACACGCAATAGGGTTAGTAGGGCAGATGATTAAAAGAGGCAGGGGAAATCAGGACAGAGTTTCTACACTTAATGGTAGGGTCCTGGGGAGTAGACTGGAGGTCCTTGGGGTGCAGGTCCATAGTTCCTTGAAAGTAGAGTTACAGGTAGACAGGGTAGTGAAGAAGGCATTTGGTACGCTTGCCTTTATTGGTCAGTGTGTTGAGCATAGGAGTTGCGAAGTTATGTTGCGGCTGTACGGGACATTGGTTAGGCCACTTTTGAAATACTGTGTTGAGTTCTGGCCTCCCTGCTATAGGAAAGACGTTATGGAATTTGAAAGGGTTCAGAAAAGATTTAAAAGGATGTTGCCAGCTTTGGAGGATTTAAGCTGTAGGGAGAGACAGAATAGGCTGGGACTATTTTCCCTGGAACGTCTGAGGCTGAGGGGTGACCTTATAGAGGTTTATAAAATCATGAGGGGCATGGATAGGGTGACGAGGCAAGGTCTTTTTCTCAGGGTAGCAGAGTCCAAAACTAGAGGGGCATAGGTTTAAGGTGAGAGAGGAAAGATTTAAAAGGGACCTAAGGGGCAACTTTTTCATGCAGAGGGTGGTGCGTGTATGGAATGAGCTGCCAGAGGAAGTGATGGAGGCTGGTACAATTACAACATGTAAAAGGCATCTGGATGGGTACATAAATGGTTAGAGTTTAAAGGGAATTGGGAAAAATGCAGGCAAATAGGACTACATTAGGTTAGGATATCTGGTCAGCATGGATCAGTTGGACCGAAGGGTCTGTTTCCATGCTGTACATTTCTATGACTCCATGGCTTGATTTGCCAAACCATTAGGGTTCAGGGAGTGTCCAGAGAGCAAGAATGAGGATAATTTGAGTTAAGGGATTTTGAAGCTTGGGGATCATGCAGCTACCTGGGGAGATCCCAGAAAAAGTGCTGAGATATGATGTTGGTTCCAACTAGATTCTCCTCCTCATTCAAATTGCTGATGGTCACAGGCTGATTTTGTCCATAAGAACCAGAGCATGAGTGAGTCACTGAAATGAGTTCAGCACCTTGGGAAATATGCACCTTTTCCTCCAGCAGTGAGTTAAAACCCATCTCATTTTATTTATCTCCAACAGCCATAACATCCACATCCTCCTGAGATCGCTGCACTCCTCAAATTCCATCCTTTTCTATTTCTCCGATTTTAATTGATCCATTATCAGTGGATGTGCTTTCAGGTGCCTGAGCCCAACCCCCCTAAACCTCTCTCTGTCTGCCTGTCTCTCTCTTTCTCTCTCTCTCTTTCTCTCTCTCCCTCTCTATCACAGCACCACCCTCTCCCCCAACCCTGCCCCGTACTCCGCATCCTCGCAAGCTGCTTCTCCTTAAAGTCTACTTTTCTGACCAGGATTTTGGTCACTTGCCCTAATGTCTCTTTACATAGTGAGCTCTCATACATTGTCTAACAACATTCCTATGGAGGCTCTGGGTATGCTTCACCACGGCAAAGGCACTAAGTGAAGGCAAGCTGTTGTTGTCCTCGGTGCTCCCCCTGTTCCTATTCAAGGTCATCCTATCCCATGTCAAGTCCAACCTTGCCATCTTCCAGGTGTAGTCTCGAGAATTGAAGAAGGGTCACTCAGCCTAAAATGTTAACTCTGATTTCTCTCCACAGATGCTGCCAGGTCTGCTGAGCTTTTCCAGCAACTTCTATTTTTGTTTCTGACTTACAGCATCCACAGTTTGTTCGGTTTTTATTTCGGAATAATGTGCAGCGTTGAGCAACAATAACTCTGGTTTCTTTGCAGCAACAGAACGCCACCAAGCAACAGCCAAGCTTCCGTCCAGGTCCTTACTGTAAGTCCGCATAAGAATGTCTCACTCAGTCCATCTGACTAGGAGCCAGGCTGCTCAGGGTTATGTCAGGAAACACTACTTCGCACAAACGGCCCCGTAAATCTGGAACTATACCCCCCCGAGCCCAACCAAAAACCTGCTGAAAATGGAGGGACTGTCTAATGAGGAGAGGTTGAGTAGGGAGGACCTGTACTTGCTGGAGTTTGGAAAAATGAGAGGTGACCTTATTGAAATGTATACAATTTTAGAGGACTTGACAGGGTAGATGTGGAAAGCTTGTTGCCTCTTCTGGAAGAGTCCAGAACCAGACAGCATAATCTCAGAAAAGGAAGTCACCAATTTGAGACAGAGATGAGGAGGAATGCCTTCTTTGAGGGTAGTGAATCTGTGAAATTCTTTACCACCAGACAGCTGTTGAGGTTGGGCTGTTAAGTACATTCAAGGCTGAGATAGACAGATTTTTGATTAGTGAATGAGTAAAAGATTATGGGGAAAATGCCAGAAAGTGGAGGATTATCAGATCTGTCTTGGTCTCATTGAATGGTGGGATGAACTGAATGGGCCAAATGGCCTACTTTTGCTCTTATGTATTATGGGTGCAGGATAATTAGAATTTCAAAGCTGAGATTGATAGACTTTATTGGGTTAGGGATTGAAACATTACAAACCAAGGCTGGTTCGAAGGATAAAAGGCAACCACGGTCAAAATGAATGGAGGAACATTCTCAAGAGACATAATGGCTACATTCTGTTCCTTTGCTAGTTGAGGACATAGTTTTGTCGCATCCTCCATGTAACAAATTAAAATGATTCAAAGAATATGAAAAGGCGACATGTGGAATACGCCTTTCCCACAGAGACTGGTTAGGGTCTGGAGTACGTGGGCAGTCTGGTTGAGATAGGTTCACTTGAAATGTTCAAAAGGGAATCAGAATGACGCTGCAGGGAAAATAGCTACCGTAAAGTCATAGAGCTGTGCAGCACAGAAACAGACCCTTCAGTCCAACTCATCCATGCCAACCACATATCCAAATTAATCTAGTCCCATTTGCCAGCATTTGGCCCACATCCCTCTAAACCCTTCCTATTCATGTACCCATCCAGATGCCTTTTAAATGTTGTAATTGTACCAGCCTCCACCACTTTCCCTGGAGCTCATTCCATACACACACCACCCTCTGTGTGAAAAGGTTACCCCTTAGGTCCCTTTTATATCTTTCCCCTGTCACCTTAAACCTATGCCTGCTAGTTTTGGACTCCCCTACCCTGGGGGAAAGGCATTGGCTATTCATTCTATCCATGCCCCTCATAAATTTATGAACCTCTGTAATGTCACCCCTCAGCCTCTGACGCTCCAGGGAAAATAGCCCCAACCTATTCAGCCTCTTCCTGTAGCTCAAACCCTCCAACCCTGGCTACATGAAAAGAGAAAACTGTGCGGTTTGAATGGGAGAAGGTGGGAGAATTCCACTATGTGAGGTGCTGATTAGAAGACTAGGCACAGACATGATCGGTCAAATGGCTTGCTTCTGCACTGCGACAATTTTGTGATTCTGTGATTTTTTTCTGTCCTCCCCATGTGCATGTGGCAAATTCACTCCCATTCTCACCATGCATTGCAATCAATAACGCAGCCAGCTGCTTTGCACCTAATGTGCATTTGTATAGGACAAGGTCTCATGCAGGTAACAATAACCAAAGCAATTGCATTTGAGATTGTTCTGTACAAAGTAGAAAATATTAACCATTTTCACATCTTTTACAATTTCAGACCCAAGTCCATGCCATGTGCTGAAAATAAACTATTCAATCATTCAAGGTCAGATGATGAGCCTGAAAGCTGATAGAGAGCTCCAAGAGGCGAAATGCAACTTGGATGTGACAAAACTGAACAGGCAGATATCGGAACTTCTCAGACAGCTGACAGATCAGAGAGGGAACTGCACAGCCATGAGCAAGGACTTTAAGAAGATAATAGAAGAAACCAGCATGGTTTATACAGAAGGATTCAGGAAGGTTGTGGGGATGATAGGAGGGCATTATGACCCCAACCTGAGCAGACAATTGGAGCAAATCAGAGCAAACTGCACACCGCTGACTTCCAACTTCCAGAGGCAGCTCCAGCAGAGGATCGACAACTTTGTCGCCAACTTCAAACACATCTGGCAGAATAACATCGAACAATCCTCAAAGATAAGCAACTTGGAAAAGAAGTACGAGGAATGTCAGCAAGAAGCAGCAGTCCAGCTCCACCAATTCAAGACAAAAGAGTCTCAGATGCAGAGCGAGAAGGAGAAGTACCTCACAGAGAAGGTTAAGCTCCTGGAGGAACTGAATCGGCTGAAAAATCAGCTGGCAGCCATCAACACCAATTTACTCCTCAACCCTGGATCCAGCAGCACCAAACCAATATCCTGCCAAAATGAATTTGTAAGTTTGCATGGCCGGGAATGGGGTGGGGTGGGGGAGGGGGTGTGTGTGTGTGAGTGAGTGTGTATATGTGTGTAAGTGAGTGTGTGTGTGAGTGAGTGTGTGTGTGTGAGTGAGTGTGTATGTGTGTGAATATGTGTGTGTGAGTGTGTGTGTCTGTGAGTGAATGTGTATGTGTGTGTGTGTCTGTGAGTGAGTATGTATGTGTGTGTGAGTGTGTATGTGTGTGAGTGTGTGTATATGTGTGTATGTGTGTGTGTATGTGTGAGTGAGTGTGTATCTGCGTGTGTATGTGCATGAGTAAGTGTGTGTATGTGTGTGTGAGTGAGTGTATATGTGTGTGTGTATGAGTGTGTGTGTCAGTGCCCGTGTGTACGTGCGTGTGTGTGTACGTGTGTGAATGTGTACATGAGTGTGTACATGTGTGAGTGTGTACATTTGTGAGCATGTACGAGTGTGTACGTGTGTGTGTGTATGTGTGTGTGTGAGTGTGTGAGAGTGAAAGAGTGTGTATGTGAGTGTGTGAGTGAGTGTATATGTGTGTGTGTGCCTGTGTGAGTGTGTATGTGTGTGTGTATGTGTGTGTGTGTGAGTGTGTACGTGTGTGTGTACATGAGTGTGTACGTGATGTGTGTACGTGTGTGTACGTTTGTGAGCGTGTACGAGTGTGTACGTGTGTGAGTGTGTATGTGTGTGTGTACGTGTGTGAGTGTATATGTGTACGTGTGGTGAGTGTGTACGAGTGTGTACGTGTGTGTGTGTCTGTGTGTCTGTGTGTGTGTGTGGGTGACTCATTTATTTCAGGATGGGTGAGTGGGTGAGAACCCAGTCAGAGTACAGGAACTTCCAGGGTCATAAACCACAATCAAAGGTTTCAATGAATTGGCAGAGAGACCCAGGGGAAAATGAGAAGAGATTTGTTCAGACAGGGGGTTGTTAAAATCTGGAAGGCTGTGAGGTTGTGAAATTGGGAACTTTCAAAAGGGCAATTAGGCAGACAATAATTTGCAGAGTAACCAGGGATAGAAGTTGGAGAGGCTTGTACAGGGCAGGCTACATGTGGGCTTTGCCTGGCCTGAAGCAAACTACCCTTCATGTTTATTTTGAATGTTTTCATCTGCAGTTCCTCTTTAGTTGTTTTTTTTTTGAAAGGATTGCTTTAAATTTTTGGTTGTGCTTCAGCTGCACACTCCTAATCTATGGGGACTCCGTACACAGGGTGACAGAGAGATCGGAGGATTACCGCAACCCCCCCTCCCCCCCCACCCCACTCGTGGGTCTCCTCCTGGGCTTGGCCATCAACCAGTCCCGACAGTAGGCCATGGAGGGGACACTGGTATCACCTGACTGTCTATAATTCCAGTTCGAGGACCAGTGACCTTGCAGGGTGGAATCTGTTGATTTTAGGGGCCTGTGGGCAGCACAGTGACTGGACTGTGTCAGTACATAGATTCTGATTTAATTGTGACAAGTTCCTGACAACTCGATTTATGGAGTCAGAGAGTCATAGAGCATGGCAACAGACTGCTCGGTCCAACCAGTCCATGCCAACCATGTTCCCAAGCTAAACTAGTCCCACCTTCCTGCACTTAGCCCACAACCCTCTAAACATTTCCTATTCATGAATTTATCTGGGAATGGAGTGTTTCAATTATAAAAATAGTTTCGAAAGGCTGGAGTGGAGGAGTTTGGGGTTGATCTTATAGAGATTTCTAAATTCATGAGGGGCATGGATAAAGTGAATAACAAGGGGTTGTTTTCACTAGACTGGTGGAGTTCAAAGCTAGGGAGCATATTTTTAAGGTGAGAGGAGAAAGCTTTTAAAGTATTATGAGGGGCAACTTCTTTTATACAGAAACTGGTTGAGAGAGAGTGGGCTACCAGAGAAAGTGGTGGATACAAGTACACTTACAACATGATTTAATTGTGGTAAGCTACTATTGAGCTTTTGGTTTTATTTTTGGTTACACTGTCCCACCAAGTGAATAACCTGCTTTACCTGTGTTTATAAAGTATAGGGAAAAGAATTGGGCAGCTCTTTCTAAGAGCGACCTCTGTGGCAAATCACTTTTTAAGAATGACTTCTCGCTGTCAGAGGACAGGGGGCTACAGCTAACCTTTAAAAATCTGTTCTTTCATGAGTGTGGCCATTGCTAGCAAGCCCATTGCTTGTGGCCTATTCTTTACCAGTTAAAAGGACAACATTTTTCAAACAAAGGGTGGTGAGTGCCTGGAACGCTCTGCCTGAGGAGGTGCTGGAAGCAGACACAATAGCAGCATTCAAGAAACTCCCAGACAAATACATGAAAGGGAATGGATTAGAGGGATATGGATCCTGTAAGTGAAGACAGTTTTAGCATGGAACGGAAAATGTGTCAGTGCAGGCTTGGAGGGCCGAAGGGCCTGTTCCTGTGCTGTATTGTTCTTTGATCTTTGACAAGGGGACTTTACCCTTCACTGTCGATGGGTTAGGAGGGAGGAATTGTTCAGCCTGGAATCTGGCCCCTCACTGTGCGATAACCCCCAACTTAAAGTGCTCTTCTGGGCCACAGATTCAGAGAGTGAAGGATTTAACAGTGAAGACCCCACAGGCATAATGTTAATTGATGCTCAATATTAAGATTCAGTTTCATGGAACAGACCCCAGGGCGTGTTTGAGGAATGGAAAAACATTCTGATAAAGTAATGAAAGGAAAACTTCCATTTGTACAACAACTTCCCCAACTGCAGAATGTCACAAAGTGTTTTAGAGACAATAACGCACTTTTATACAAAATAATGATATTGCTCACACAACCTGGGAGTGTTTGACGGGCACAGTGTAGAGGGAGATTTAGGAAAACCACAACACTGTACAATTTGCAATGTTGAGGAACCTGGGGACATGTCATTGCGGGTGAGCAAAATCTTTGTGATTGAGGCAGGATAAAGGGACCAGCTTTAAGGAGACAGTGGTAAAAACGAAGAGACATTTCGTGAGTAAATTCCAAGCTTTGGGCCCAGCCGGCTGTTAGTACAATTACTCGTGAGTGATCGATAGGAACTGGGGGATGTGCAAGGGACCAGAACTAGAGAAGCACAGAGATCTCATACACTGGAGGGGGTTACAGAGGTAGGAGGGGTGAAGGGGCTGGAGGGGGTTACTGAGATAGGGAGGGGTGTGGGGGCTGGAGGGGTGACAGAGATAGGAGGGGGTGTAGAGGCTGGAGGGGGTTACAGACATAGGAGGAGTGAAGGGGCTGGAGGAGGTTACAGAGATAGAGAGGGGGCGTAGGGGCTGGAGGAGGTTACAGAGATAGGGAGGGGTGTAGGGGATGGAGGAGTGACAGAGATAGAGAGGGGGTGTAGGGGCTGGAGGGAGTGACAGTGATAGGGAGGTGTGTAGGGGCTGGAGGAGGTGACAAAGATGGGGGGGAGGTGTAGGGGCTGAAGGAGGTGACAGAGGTGGGGAGAGGTAGTGATTGACTGCCAACAGCCCTACAAGTGTCCCTATCTGCCTTGAAAAATAGTCAAAGACAATCCTCCGATCACATTTTAAGGAAGAGAGTTCTAAAGACTCATGATCGCCTGTCAAGTAAAAATAACCTCGTCTCTGTTTCAAATAGACGACCCCACAACAATCCTTGTTGTGGATTCTCCCTGAAAAGGAACCATTCTCCTCACATCCTTCAGGATTTTATATATTTCAGTTAAGTCACTTCTTCATTTTCTAACCTCCCAGGACGCAAGCCGAGTCTGCCCAACCTTTGCCCATAAGACTGCATGCCTGTTCCAAATACTAATCTGGCAAACCTTCTCACAATTGCCTCCAATGCATTTGCCTCCTTCCTTCAGTAATTCCCAATGTGGCCTTACAGGTGCCAGTTTAAATTGAAGCAGAAGCTCCCTGCTTGTATATTCACTTTCCTTCACGATAAACAACACCATTCTCCGTTCTATTAGCGTTACTGATTACTTGCTGTGCTTACATACTGACCTTTTATGAGTTATGGTCTAGGACAGCCAAGTCTTTCTGTATCTGAGAGCTCTTTAAGCTCTTATCATTTAGATAAGACTTTTTTTAATGTAATTCTTCCACCAAAATAGATTTTTATTTTCCCACATTACGCTCCATTTGCCAAAAATTTGCCTGCTCACCTAACTTATGGTTATCTTTTTGTAAATTTCTTATCATCTCTTCACGACTTATTTTCCACCGATCTCTGTGTCACCAGCAAGTTTGGCAACGATACTTTCGGTGAGACCATATCTGCAGTGTTGTGTGCGGTTTTGGTCCCCTTACCTGACCAGGGAAGGAGTGCAACAAGGGTTTACCAGGGATGATTCCTGGGATGGCAGGACTGACATACAAAGAGAGGCTGGATCAGTTAGGAATATATTCCCTGGAGTTCAGAAGAAAGGGGCGGCTGGAGGGCAGTGCAGCTCATAAAAACCTTTTAAAATACTAACATGACTAGACAGAGGGGAAGGATGTTCCTGATGACTAGGAAGTTCAGAACCAGGGGTAACAGTCTAAGGACACGTTGTAGACTATTAGGACTGAAATGAGGAGAAATGTCTTCACACAGAAAGTAGGGAGCCTGTGGAATTCCTTGCCACAGAAAGCAGTTGAGGTAAAACATTGAATGTTTTCAAGAAGGAGTCGCATGTAATTCACTGATGCTCTGCTTCCTGTTAGCCAGCCATTCTGCTACACATCCTCATCCCCACACCGTGTGCTTCTATTTTCTGCTGTAACCTTGGAAGGCAGCCAATCCTCAATCAATTTATCCAGAGATTACCGATCATCCTGTGCTTTTTGCCCCGAATTTTGGATTCTCCCACAGGTGGAAGCTTTCTCCCCTCATGACACTGTCTAACACAACAAAGTGGTTTTCACTGTGAGAACTATTTTTCACAAAAGACAAGACAGATGCAGTGCTGGAAACCAGGACCCTGGTGTATTGCGTGTGGCATCACCTTCTGTGCAGAAAGGAAAAAGCTGCAGGAAACTGCAAATCCCAATAACTTTGTGAGACACAGCTTCCTTTCTGTAGTGTCCTTTTGGCTCGCCCTTTGATTACCTTGACTCCCACCAGAAGCTCCTCAATTGCTTCCTGCATAACAGTTAAAAATATTTCTTAACACACTTTGGGACATCCCAAACCATTTACAGACTCAATGACATTTCTTTTTAAAATGTAATCACTGTTGTAATCTGGAATATTCTATCTCATTCCATGGAAGAAAGCACAAGAAATATGCCTGCCTTTCTGGCCACACATCCCTTGAAGGAAATCAACAAATTGCACACGGCAAGATCCCACATATCAACCAGATAATTTGCTTTTAGTGATATTGGTTGAAGAATAATTATTGGTCCAGAAGCTAAGGATAAATCCCCTGCTCTGCTTTGAACAAGTGGCCACATTCTTACACCACCCTGACAGGGCAGATGGTGTCTTGGTTTAATGACCTGTACAAAAGACTGTGGCACTGCCCCAGTTCTGGGTACAGGGCATTTTATACCCGAGTCTCTGGAGGCAGGATTTGAACACAGACAACTGAGCCATGGCTAATGCTGGACTTCAACAGGAACAGTTTGCATTCATTATAGCACTTTTAAGATGAGGTATTATAAAGTAAGATGCAACGCTGAACCAGCTGAGGAGACATCAGGGCATGTGATTAAAAAGCTCAATTTTTAAAGAGCATCTTAAAGGTAGCGAGAGAGTTGGAGAGGGAGAGAATCCCTGTGTTTCACATTGACAAAGATTTGACTCCATTCTATACCAGTTCCGTTGATCGAAAATAGGGTTTTTTTCATTTAAAAAGACAGGGAATAATTCATTCCTTTTTGGAAAGATTCCAAACCAGTCTCCCTACTAGTATTCCTAACGCTTGAAGGTATGTATTTAATCTTAACATCACAGCATGTGGACATTACTGGCAAGACCTGTATCTGTTACCCATCCCTAATTGCTCAGAGAGTACTTTGGAGTCAACCACGTTGCTGTGGGTCTGGAGTCACATGTAGGCCAGACCAGATAAGGAAGGCAGTTTCCTTCCCTAAAGGACATTAGCGAACCAGAGGGGGCTTTGGAAGCAGTTAATGATAGTTTCATGCTTACCATCACTGAGACTAGTTTACAATTTCAGATTGGTTTTAAATTCTACAAATCTTTAGGGTGGAGTTTGAGCCCATGATCCCCAAATCAATAACCCGGGTGCCTGGTTACCCACATCCTGTCATGCTATTATTTATGCCACCGCTTTCCCAGACAGGCTCTCCCTGTGATCTGGTGGCCATTCAGAAATTTATATCCTTCCTCTTGGCCATATCTGTCTAATTAACTTGTGACCTTCCCCCAGCTTTGAAGCTGAGTATTTCAGTTCTGTTAGGAGCAGAGAAGACTAATCCTTTTTGAGATTTATGCTCCGCAGAAGCCTTCCCCTATCTTCCTTTAACTCATTCACTCGGTTTGAGCTTCAATTCTTTTCCCTGCATGTGTTTAGTCCAGCTGCCCCTTAAATGTATCAATACTATTTGTTCTATGATAGAATCCCTACAGTGCCGATAGAGGCTATTCAGCCAATCACCCATCTGGGCTGACCCAGAGCATCCTGCCCTACTCACACACACACCCCCATCTCACCATGGCTAACCTACCTGACTTTCCCACCCTGATTATAACCTCTGCCAACCTCTTCCGTCAGGCAGAAGAGACAAAAGCTTAAACACGCGTACAAACAGGTTCAAGAACAGCTTCTTCCCTGCTGTTATTAGACTTCCAAATGGACCTCTCAAATTTTAAATTTTATATTAACCTCTCTCTTATTACCCTCGTGTACTTTGTATGGTATGATCTGCCTGTACTGCGTACAAAATAAAACTTTTCACTGCGCCCAGGTATGTGCGACAAAGTAAATCAAATCACGCCTTTAAACTGTGGGAGGAAACTAGAGCACCCAACAGGAACCCACACAGATAACACAGTGTGGAGCTGGAAGAACACAGCAGGCCAGGCAGCTCTTCTAGAAGGGTCCCGACCCAAAAAGTCTGCTTTCTTGCTCCTCTGATGCTGCCTGGCCTGCTGTGTTCTTCCAGCTCCACACTGTGTTATCTTTGACTCCAGCATTGTCAGTTCTTGCTATCTCTGAGTGAGGAACCCACACGGTCTTGGGCAGAGCATGCAAACTCCAAACACACAGTCACCCAAGGCTGGAATCAAAGCTCCGAGGCATAGTGCTAACCACTGTGCCACCCTGCTGCCTTTAATCCTGCTCCCTCTCGCAGGAGTTTAGCAACTCCCAACGTTCCATCTAAGCTGTGTAGTCTCACAGCTAACCTGAGATTCTGGTGATCAGTGTGTTGATGCCATTCCAGACATTGATTCCCAGTTTCAGATGTCATTGCTGCTTCAGGACATCGGAAGACTGTGCAGACTGTGAAAAAGAATTATCATGAGCACAGACCACACCCTCTAGGAGCCTGTTCTACATTCTCACCACTCCCTGGCTGAAAAGGTTACTACTGGAAAAAAAATTGCTGCAGAAACTCAGCAGGTCTGGCAGCATCTGTGGAGAGAAATCAGAATAACATTTCAAGTTAGTTCTGAAGAAGGGTCACTGGACCTGAAACGTTCACTCTGATTTCTCCCCATAGATGCTGCCTGACCTGCTGAGTTTCTCCAGTAATTTCTGTTTTTGTTTCTGATGTCCAGCATCTGCAGTTCTTTGACTTTATTTTTAAGGTTACTTATGAAGCCTGTTAAGTTTATCAGCGACTAGCTACAGTCTCTCCCACAACCTCTTCTATACCTATCATATCAAACACTTTTGTAGCTTTAAAAAACTGTCAAATCACTTCTCAGCCTTCTCTTGTCCAAAGACAAGACCCTCTGCCCTTCATCCTCTCCTGTCGCTGTAACTTCTTGGATCATCCCATGTGAATATACTTTGCACTTCCTCCATTGAATCTATGCCTTACAGTCATTGAGTCATGGAATTGAGCAGCACGGAAACAGACCCTCCAGTCCACCTCCTCTGTGCCAACCAGATATCCTAAATTAATCTAATCCCATTTCCCAGCATTTGGCCCACATCCCTCTAAACCCTTCCTTTTCATGTACTCATCCAGATGCCTTTTAAATGTTGTAATTGTACCAGCCTCTACCACTTCCTCTGGCAGCTCATTCCATACACGCACCACCCTCTGCGTCAAAAAGCTGCCCTTTAGATCCCTTTTAAATCCTTCCTCTCTCACCTTAAACCTATGCCCCTCTAATTTTGGATTCTCCCACCCAGGGGAAAGGATCTTGTCTATTTACCCTATCGACGCCCCTCATGATTTTATAAACCCCTATAAAGTCACCCCTCAGCCTCCGATGCTCCAGGAAAAATAGCCCCAGCCTATTCAGCCTCTTCCTATAACCCAAACCCTCCAACCCTGGCAACATCCTTGTAAATCTTTTCTACATCCTTTCAGGTTTAACAACATCCTTCCTATAGCAGCAGAATTGAACGCAGTATTCCAAAAGTGGGTTACCAATGTCTTGTACAGCTGCAACATGACCTCACAACTTCCATACTCAATGCACTGATCAATATAGGCAAGCGTACCATACCAGCCTTCTTCACTATCCTGTCGACCTAGAACACTAGTTTTCTTCATCAGTTCCCCATTTCTCTCTAGAAATGTACTGTTACCGAATTTTTCATTTACCTTTTAGAATGTTAGCCAAGTCTAGACAGTGAGTACAAATAAGCTGCTCCACCATTAGTTGCATTAAAACCAAGTTCAATCTAGTCCTTATTGACAATTAAGACATGTTTACTTCCCTTGGAACCAATAGAAGTGAATGTCTAAGGCCAGTGTCCTCTCCCTAATTCAGATACATTGAAACTTACACGAAATCTCCCACTTTTGAAACCCCTTCCCCATGTACTCCTTCCACATTGCTCCCAAGATTGATTAAACTAAGCTTCACTAGAGTTCAAGCCTCAGGTCCAAAATCAGGGAAACCTAGCCTTTTGCTTATGTTTTGCATCTTTAACAGTATAAAGCCCATGATACTTTTGAGCTCGTAATCTTTAATGGCCTTCCAAACAATTTGTTCTCAAAATTTCACAAATAATAGCTTTTGAAGGAATAATTTCCTGAGTTTTAATTATACAGGAGGACAAAATACAGTTTGCAAATACAAATGCCTAAGATCAACTAAATCTTGAAACGCAAGTGATCAACAAAGCAACACGGTAAAAAGTCCAAATTGTTTTGATGCAGTTATTCTGAACAGAATACAAGTAAACACTTCAGTAACAATCATTATATTATACAAACATTTTTAATACACTGATAAAATTAATGCTGTCATCCGGTTTATTTACCAATGCACCAGAAAGATTCTATTGCACCAATGCATTTTAATATTATGTACAACATTTGTGATATAAATTAATGCCTCCAACCTTTCCCAGCAGCGCTGTATCCATCTACCATCCATAATATTAGCATTTCTTTAGGAATAACAAAAATCCTTATTCAGATTAGAAAGTACATTTGTGCACATACTTTTTCCATTCGCTGTGAAATCACCCCCACAAATGAAATACTTTAGAAATCAGTCAATAAATTTTAAAGGGTTGGTGATTGAATTTATCTTCGGTAATTTTTCTCTCTTTTATCTTTTGTCTCTCAACAATGAAAGTGTTGGTTCCTTACACGAACAGCCAGATCAATTACGAAACAGTAAGGGTTAAAGAATAGAAAGAGACAAATGGAAACTAAAACTCACGTGCCTGACTCCTTTCAGTCCTCGTTAAAAGATGTAATTTAATGATAATTGCAGTTGAATGCTTTCGAAAAGAATATTATACAATTTAAAACATAACCGGGTCAAATAAAGAATGCAGATTTATAACTGAATAAGTTACTAGATACTTTCACAGCAGTTACACATACAGTATTGAAAAATGGTCAGGGTTGTTAGAGACAGAGTCATGGAGACAGACAGCACGGAAACAGTGCTTCGGTCCAACAAGTCCATGCTGAACATAATTCCAAACTAAACCAGTCCCACCTGCCTGCTCCTGGCCCATATCACTCCAAACCTCTCCTATTTATGTACATAACCAAATGTTTTTTAAACATTGTAATTGTACCCATATCCACCACTTCCTCAGGAAGTCCATTCGACACGAGAACTACCCTCTGTCTGTAAAAATGACCCTAAGCTTCCAGTTGCTTGCCACTTCAACACACCACCCTCCTCCCCAGCCCAACCTCTCTGTGTCAGGCTTGCTGCAGCGCTTCAGCACAAGCTGGAAGAACAGCATCTCATTTTCCACTTGGGGACCCTGCAGGACTCAACATCAAGTTTAATAATTTTAGGGTCTGAAAGCCTTCTTCCATGTCCTTTACTCATCCCACACCCCAGGCCCTGTCATCATATGGGCAGCTTTCAGCACAGCCAACCCATTCTCACCCAGTTATGGCCTCCATTAGCAGCTTTTCTTTTTCCCTGGCTCACCATTATCCATCCCTTGATTTGCTTAACTGTCTTTCGTTCTCTTTATGGACTCCACCTCCACCTATTTCCTTTCTCCTCCTCCCCCTCCCCCTCTGCATTCCACAACGCCCTGCCTTCAGCACCTATACCACCTCTTCCTAGTTAATATCAGTTCTGAAGAATGGTCATTGGACCTAAAACATTAACTCTGCTTTCTCTCCACAGATGCTGCCAGACTTGCTGAGTTTCTCTTGCATTTTCTGTTTTTGTTGATTTCCAGCATCTGCAGTCCTTTGTTTCATGATTACACTGATTACACATTGGGAAAAGATTGTACTCTGTGTGTACAGAACCTGTTCCAGTTCCCAATTCACAATTAGATTCGTGGAGTCATAGGATGGAAGCAGATCCTTCGGTTTAACTTGTCTGTGCCACCCAGATACCCTAAGTTAATCTAGTCCCATTTGCCAACATTTGGACCACAAATTAAATTATGGGATATTATGGAGTCAGAGGGTCACTTATGGCACAGAAGAGGCCATTCAGCCCATCAGGTCTATGTTTTTCATGCAGAGGAATCCAGCCAGCCCAAGTCCCTGTTAGTGCCCTTAGTCCTGCAATTATTTCCCTCCAAAGTCAATCTCATTTTTTTGTTTTTGATTTTGTCCTTGGGGGAATTGTAGGGGGAATAAATGGATAAGATGCTGGGAATTGGGAAAGTGCATTATGAGGGGTGAGAGTTTGCTGCAGTAACTGAGAAAGTGGGAACTTAGAAACAATGTTCACATTATGTAGGTTCTAATCCCTTTTTCTGATATTCTCAAATTCAACGGACAAGTCTCAGAAGCTTTCCAGTAGCAGCCCATTTGACTGCTGTTTTATTTTTTAATTCAAAAATATACTTTATTCATTAATAACTATGATTAAGTACAGGTATAATACAGCTCCATACAGACTTTGCAGAAAGTACAGTCAAATTTTGACATTCTTCATTAGCGTTTCAATCCAATTGTAACTAAGAGGCATTTCCTAAACAGGAAAGGAAAATGTTAACTTTCCCATTAAGGCTAAGAGGGGATCTCGAAATGTAACGCATTATAGTTTAGCAGAAAAGCAAGCAATCTTGTCTCTAACACTGGATTCCTAGGTTCAACTCTTGCAGTCCTTAAAATAATGGAATTGCTTTCTGTCCCAACAGGAGAGGGTCATCAATGAATTGTGGTCACTGCAGAAAGAAAAATCCACTTTGGAATGTAAGTGCTTGAACAATCAACATTCACTCGCTCTGTAGATTCACGCATGTTTACACATGTGTGGTTTGCAGCCTCACATTTACATGTTTGCTTTTGTCCCCACTGGTTCATTTCTTGATTATTTAAACCTGTATACTCTCCTGTCTCTGGCATGGGTTCTCCTTATCTACTCTATAAAAAATGCGAATAAGTTTGAAGCTCAGGTTCCCCTTAACCTTCCCTTCTCTGAAACAAAGGCAGTGTTTCCAGCCTCTTGACATGACTGGCCTCACACATCCTGGTATTATATTGTTAAGCTGCGATCTTTCTCTCAGGTCCAATTATCTTTGCTAAGTTCCATGGTTTGACACAGGGAACCAATTGGGCCATACCCAGTTTAAAAGCTGGGGGCAATGTCAAGGGGTTGAAATGTTGCAAATTCCTCTCAGCCAGCCCCCAGCACTCATGCAATCAAATAAAACTAGACTGGAAATTGAGAGAGCTCTGGCCCTATGCAGTCTTACCAGGAACTGTACTCTGGCATGTACTCAGCACAGCACTCCCTCCGTGCTGCACTGACAACTCAACCTTGAGTTTTGTGCTCAAGCTCTGGTCAAAATCAAGATCTCAGGACGTCAGGTTAGTGGAAAATGACGTTCAACCTGGAGAAATGTGAAGTGATACATTTGGGAAGATCAAACAAGACAAAGGAAAATACAGTTGATAGGAGAAGACTAAAAACAAAAAATGCTGAAGATCACAGAAGGTCAGGCAGCATGCATGGAGAGACAGCAAACATCACAAGGCTCGAAACATTAACTCTGCTCTCTCCCCACAGATGCTGCCAGATCTGCTGAGTGTCTCCAGCAATTGCTATTTTGTTTCAGATCTCCAGCATTCACAGTTCTTTACTTTATGTTATTGTCCTGGATGGTGTTGATCTTCTTGAGTGTTACTGGAGCTGCACCCATCCAGGCAAGTGGGAAGTTTTCCATCACACCCCTGAATTGTGCCTTATAGATGGTGGACAGGCTTTGGGGAGTCAGAAGGTGAGTTACTTGCCACAGAATTCCCAGTCCCTAACCCTATTCTTGCCACCACCGGATTTATGTGGCTGGTTGAGTTCAGTAGCCGGTCAATGGGAATCTCCAGGATGTTGAAAGTGGGAAATTTGTGGTAAAGCTGTTGAATGTCAAGGAGGAAGGGAATGGTATTGATTGGATTCTCTGTTGTTGGATATGGAATGGACGTGCAATGCTCTGGGTCTTGGGAACTTTATCATAGAAAAAGGACTTTATATTGCACTTTTCCTATTGCCCTGGATGTGGCCAAAGTGCTTGGTGGCCAATGAGTTGTAGGTCAGGTATCCATTAATTGTACATCCAAAACCCGAAAAGACCTAAAAACCAAAGGTGTTTTCGAAAGCAGACAAGAGCAGACTGATAAACACACTGAGCTTGGATCCTTTGGAATAAAACTTTGCTTGGGCCCTAGCAGATTCAAATAGACCTAAAAGTGAACATTTTTCCAAAGACCCACACTCTCAATGTCTATAGATCCATTAAGGCCCTTCAGAAAATTTCTTGGAGCTAAATGAATTATAGTGGACCCCAAAATTGAAAATATCCTCTGTTTGAAAACCTGATCCTGAGGTTTTTGGATAAAGGATTCCAGACCTGTACTTGTGAAATGTAGTCACTTCCACAATGTATGATATATAGTAGTCAAATTTTAAAATTCATTAATGGGATGCGGACATCCCTGGCCAGGCAGCGTTAATTGCCCATCCCTAATTGCCCAGAGGGCAGTTCATTGCTGTGGGTTTGGAGTCACATGTAGGCCAGACCAGGCAAGGATGGCAGTTTCCTTCCCTGAAGGACATTAGTGAACCAGATGGGTTTTTCCAACAATCTACAATGGATTCATGGTCATCATTAGATTCTTCCTTCCATATATTTTATTGAATTCAAATTCCACCATCTGCCGTGGCAGATTCAAACCCTAGTCCCCAGAAGGTTATCAAGGTCCCTGGATTAACAGTCCAATGATAATTCCATTAGGTCATCACCTCCCTCAATTTGCACACAGCAAGCTCCCATAAACAATAATATGATCATGACCTGATGAACAGTTTAAATGAGTTTCATTGAAGATTAAATTTTGACCAGAACACCAGAGATAATTCCCTTGCTCCTGCTCCTCTTCAAAACAGTGCCTAAACATCATTTATATTTGGCCAGCCACATTAGGTCTTGGTTTAACATTGTATCTAAAAGATGGCACTAGCCAACAGTTCCGTATGTACTGTTTGGGAACATAAGCCTTAACTTTTTGGTGCTCATAAGGAAGTGCGAGTCTTAAACCTAGCACCACGGGACAAAACGGTTGGAATACAAACCACTTGAACTACAGGAACAGCTGCTGCTCCCTCTCACGATAGAGTTTATGGATTTGGGCAGGATTTCCAATCTCTAGTGCCCAGTCCAACCCTGGGGTTCAGCCAATGACAAGACGCTGCTCATCTGACACTTCTGTACTTTATCACATTGAGAACAGCAATTACTCAAAATAACAGAGGATAACAATTGGTGCTGAGCCATGTGATCGGAAATTGGAAGCGATGGCCCACAGCTCAGTCTACAGGGTGGGCTTTAAGCAGGAAATTGCAGCAAATGGGGAAAGTGTGAAAGAGTGGGATGAAATAGGTTGCAGAAAGCTGACACAGATGCAGTGGGCTGAAAGGCCTCCTTCTGCGATGGACTAATCTATATTTCCTTGCCACCAGATTATAAAACAGACCTGGAGAACAAACTTGCGACACTGAAGCAGCAGCTGGAAAACTGTTACACTGCTTCAGGTCAGCAGACACGTTTGGGCTGCAGGTGAGGACTCCTCAATGTAGTGTTTCAGTTGTTTTTCTTGCTGTTAGATTCACTTTTAAGCACTTGGAGACACATTTTGGAAGTGTCCGTTCCATCGTCTGAACTACTGCATCCCAATTTCACTCCATCTGGCCTTTCCTCTGCCACAGCTAATGGGATACTCCTGCTGTAGCCAATCAGTGATGGGAGAAACAAGTGTCAGCAGTTACATGGAGTGAATGGCAGACCTGAGGAGGTTCACTCGGCTGATCCCAGGTGTAGAGGGACAGTCTTAGGAAGAGAAATTAACCAGGTTGGGCACATACTCGTTGGAAGTTAGAAGAATGAGAGGTGACCTTATCGAAACATGTGAGATCATTAGGGGACTTGAGATGTGGAAGGGTTGGTTTCCTCTGTGAGAGAACCTAGGAGCAAAGGGTATCATCTCAGAACAAGGGGTGGCTCATTTAGGACAGAGATGAGGAGGAATTTCTTCTCTCAGAGGGGAGTGATTCTGTAGAATCCTTCACTGCAGGTAGCTGTTCCGGCTGGGTTAATTAATATATTCATTCTGAGATAGACAGACTTTTAATCAGGGCAATTACCAAGATTCAAGCTGTTCCGGTCAGGTTATTGTTGGTAACCTGGGAGAGAGCTGCAACATCCTCCCCCTTTCTCTCCCCACACTTCTACCAATTAACTCTCCGTAGCTCTGCTGATATGATGCACTGGGTTAGTAGCCATTCCCCTGAGCTAGAGTTCCCACCCCCGGTTACACTGAATCTGAATGTTTCCTCCCCTTGACCCTGACACTCTCTGGGACGCCATTCGACAAACTCCTTGCCTTCCCCCCTATCAGCCCCTCAAAGACTCTCCTCCAAGTGGCCAATTCTTTGTGTTTGGTCCCTGAAAGTGCGTGTTTACCACAGAGGCGTCCATGTCAAACCTGATCTTCTTACCTGGAACACATGTGCATGTTACAAGCAGGAATAACGAAATGCCAATCAGGAACCGGAGCCCTTGATACAAACATCAGAACCAGGAACAGGAGTAGGCCATTCAGACCGTTGGGTCTGCTCCGAGATTTAATACAAGCATGTTTAATTTCATCCCGGCCTCAACACCACATTCCTGCCCTCTCTCCATAACCCTTCAAATCATTAGTAATTAAAAATCTGTCTATTTCCTCTAATTTTTCAGTGTTCCAACACCCGCTGCACTCTTGGGGAGTCAATTCCACAGATTCACCCCACTTTGGGAGAATTAATTTCTCCTCATCTCTATTTGAAATCTGTCACCCTTTATCCCAAAAACTGTGGGCCCTCATTGTCAAAAAAATCTGAAAGAACTGCGGATGCTGGAAATTAGAAACAAAAACAGAAATCAGCAGATCTGGCAGCATTTGTGGAGGGAAAAAACAGGTTAAAATTTCGGGTCCAGTGACGTTTTTTCAAACATTAACTCAGTTTTCTCTGGTTTCTATTTTTGTACCTCTCATTATAGGTTGTCCCATCACCCAGAAGTTGCTGACACCAGTAACAGCTACCAAAATATGGACGGAGGGGGAGGGAAGGGTGGGGGGAGCGTGAATGGAGGAACTCTGTTTAATTCAGGTACAGAGCTGTGGGAGAAATGGGAAAAACAGTGGCACTGGGCAATGAGGAAAAGTGGGTGAATGGGATAAGTGAATAGTGTAGTGAGAAAAGACTGGGATGGAATGCTGGGAATAGGATATACACAGTAAGAGAAACAACTGGATTGGAGGTTGCTTTACGGCCATGGATGACATAGGCAAGGCAGCATTCTTTTCTTATCCCTATTTACCCAACAGTCCAAAACCAGAGTCCTGTTTAGACCCGAGATAACAAGATGTGGAGCTGGATGAACACAGCAGGCCAAGCAGCATCTTAGGAGCAGGAAAGCTTGACGTTTCGGGTGTAGACCCTTCATCAGAAATGGGGGAGGGGAAGACGTTTCTGAAATAAATAGGGAGAGAGGGGGAGGCGGATAGAAGATGGATAGAGGAGAGGATAGGTGGAGAGGAGGCAGACAAGCCAAAGAGGCGGGGATGGAGCCAGTAAAGGTGAGTGTAGGTGGGGAGGTAGGGAGGACTCCTGTTTAGGCCCAGACAGGTTCCCATCGTGAGGACTGAAGTGAGCTGAGTGTAGGATTGAGTGAAAATTTTTGATGGAGTGTGTGAATCCACTTTGTCACATATATGTTATAGCCTGGAGTGAGCACCAGAAACGAACCAGATTTCAAATGATCTGAAACAGGCGATAATAAAGTAAAGATGAAAATGTTTCTGTTTTACAGAATGGCAGGATAAATGGAATGAAGACAGATGGATTGGATGGAGGGCACTGCAGCCTTGTACAGTTAGAGAACACAATCCCATCACCCGACAGCTACATTCAGTGGAAACCTGATATGCTAATTGATCTCCCTGGGAGATTGAACGTTAATTTAGACCCTCAGTATAGACAACAGTTCCCATTATCACAAGCAATCTAACTATTGATCTGAGTGAGAAAAAGGAGAGGGTCAAGGAGCAATTGCCTTGATCAGACTGCTTTTGTATCTTGAACATTTTACCCCAAAGAGTGTTTGAGGCAGAAACCATTGCATCATTTGAGTGAAAATTATTTGATGTACAGAGCCATGAATAGTCAGGGCAGTGGGATTAGTTAGGGATTGATACAGGGCTGTGGGGAGAGAATGGGGCAGTGGGATTAGTTAGGGATTGATACAGGGCTGTGGGGAGAGAATGAAGCAGTGGGATTAGTTAGGGATTGATACAGGGCCGTGGGCAGAGAATGGGGCAGTGGAACTAGTTTAAGAATTAACACATGGATATGGGGAGAGCACTGGACAGTGAGATTAGTTTAGGGATTAATATGGGACTTGGGGAGAGCATGGGGCATTGGGATTACCTGGGACAAGAAAGCAGGGTTTTGAGATTGATTTGTGATTGATAAAGGGCTATGGGTAGGGCACAGGGGAGTGAGATTAGTTTGGGATTGATACAGGGCTATGGGTAGGGCTCAGGGGAGTGAGATTAGTTTGGGATTGATACAGGGTGATGGGTAGGG
>JAHRHZ010000043.1:2894323-2904939 GCA_024137785.1 Ginglymostoma cirratum | reverse complement strand
CTAGGCCCGAACGTCAAGTTTTCCTGCTCCTATGATGCTGCTTGGCCTGCTGTGTTCATCCAGCCCCACGCCTTGTTATCTCCATCTTCCTATGTGTCAGGTATGCCTTCAACTAGCAGAGCGTTTGGTCCCTGATACCCATTGATTCCAGTTTTGCCAGGGCTCCTTGATGCCAGACTCGGTCGAATTCAGCATTGATGTCAAGGGCTGTCACTCTCCCCTCACCTCTGGAATTCAGCTCTTTTGTCCATGTTTGAACCAAGACTGTAATGAGATCAGGAGCTGAGTGGTCCTGGCAGAACCCAAACTGGGCGTCACTGAGCAGATTATTGCTGAGCAGGTGCTGCTTGATAACACTGTTAGTGACACCTTCCATCACTTTACTGATGATCGAGAGTAGACTGATGGGGCAGTAATTGGTCGGGTAGGATTTGTCCTTTTTTTGTGTGTACAGGACATTCCTGGGCAATTTTCTACATTGTCGGGTAGATGCCAGTGTTGTAACTGTGCTGGAAGAGCTTGGCTAGGGGAGCAACAAGTTCTGGAGCACAAGACTTTAGTAATGGGTATGGAAGGTTTGAGTTATAAGGAAAGGCTGGATAGGCTGGGACTTTTCTCACTGGAACATAGGCAGTTGAGAGGTGACCTGAGAGAAGTTTATAAAATAATGAGGGACATAGATAGAGCCAAGGTTTGGTGTCTTTTCCCTAAGATGGGGAATTTCAAGACTAGGGGGCTTATTTCTCAGGTGAGAGGAGAGAGATTTAAAACAGACATGAGGCAATCTTTTTACATTTAGAGTGGTTCATATGTGGAATGAACATCCTGATGAAGTGGTGGATGCAGGTACAATGTTTAAAAGACATGTGGATGGATATATGAATAGGAAAGGTTTGGAGGGATATGGGCCAGGAGCAGGCAGGTGGGATTAGTTTAATTTGGGATTATGTTTGGCACGGACAGGTTAGACCAAAGGGTCTGTTTCAGTGCTGTATGACTCCATGACTCTACGACTTCTATTGCCGGAATGTTAAGACCATAAGACCATAAGACATAGGATTGGAAGTAAGGCCATTCGGCCCATCAAGTCCAGTCCGCCATTTAATCATGGCTGATGGGCATTTCAACTCCACTTACCCGCACTCTCCCCGTAGCCCTTGATTCCTTGTGAGATCAAGAATTTATCAATCTCTGCCTTGAAGGCATTCAACGTCCCGGTCTCCACTGCGCTCCGTGGTCATGAATTCCACAGGCCCACCACTCTCTGGCTGAAGAAATGTCTCCTCATTTCCATTCTAAATTGACCCCCTCTAATTCTAAGGCTGTGCCCACGGGTCCTAGTATCCCCACCTAACGGAAACAACTTCCCAGCGTCCACCCTTTCTAAGCCATGCATTATCTTGTAAGTTTCTATTAGATCTCCCCTCAACCTTCTAAACTCTAATGAATACAATCCCAGGATCCTCAGCCGTTCATCGTATGTTAGGCCTACCATTCCAAGGATCATCCGTGTGAATCTCCGCTGGACACGCTCCAGTGCCAGTATGTCCTTCCTGAGGTCTGGGGCCCAAAATTGGACACAGTATTCTAAATGGGGCCTAACTAGGGCTTTATAAAGTCTCAGAAGCACATCGCTGCTTTTATATTCCAAATGTTGTCAGGGCCTATAGCCTTTTCAGTACGCCGTGTCTCCAATTGTTCCTTGATATCACATGGAGTGAATCGAATTGGCTGAAGACTACTATCTGTAATGCTAGGGACCACTGGTGGAGGCTGAGATGAATCATTCACTCAGCACATCTGGCTGAAGATTGCTGCGAAACCTTCAGCCTTATCTTTTGCACTGATGTGCAGGGCTCCTCCATCTTTGAGGATGGGGATATTTGTGACGCCTCCTTCTCCAGTGAGTAGTTTAATTGTCCACCACCATTCAGAGTTGGATGTGGCAGGACTGCAGAGCTTAGATTTAATCTGTTTAATGTGGGATCGCTTAGCTCTGTCTATCACTTACTGCTTTCGCTGTTTGGCATGCAAGTAGTCCTGTTTGATGGCTTCACCAGGTTTACACCTCATCTTCAGGTATGCCTGGTGCTGCTCCTGGCATGCCCTCCTGCACTATCCATTGATCCAGGGTTGATCCCCTAGCCTGATGGTAATGGTTGAGTGGGGGATATGCCGGGCCATAAAGTTACAGATTGTGCTGGAGTACAATTCTGCTGATGTTGATGGCCCACAGCGCCCCATGGATGCCCAGGCCTGAGCTGCTAGATTTGTGTGAAGTCTGTCCCATTTAGCACGGTGATGGTGCCACACAACATGATGGAGGTTGTTCTCAATGTGAAGGTGGGACTTTGTCTCCACAAGGACTGTGCGATGGTCACTCTCACCGATACTGTCATGGACAGATGTAACCACAGCTGGCAGATTGGTAAGGTTGAGGTCAAGTATGTTATTCCCTCTTGTTGGTTCCCTCACCACCTGCCGCAGACCCAGTCTAGCAGCTATGTCTTTCAGGGCCCAAACAGCTCGATCAGTAGTACCGCTGCCGAGCCACTCTTGGTGGTGGACATTGAAATCCCCCACCCAGAGTACATTTTGCACCCTTGCCATCCTCATTGCTTCCTCCAAGTGTTGTTCAACATGGAGGAGGACTGATCCATCAGCTGAGGGAGGACGGTATGTGGTAATAAGCAGGAGGTTTCCTTGCCCATGTTTAACCCGAAGCTGTGAGACTTCATGGGGCCCGGAGTAAACGTTGAGGGCTCCCAGAGCAACTCCCTCCCAACTGTATACCACTGTGTCGCCTCTTTTTTTTATTTCAAAAATATACTTCATTTATAAAAACATTTTTGCATATGCACATTCACCCAAAAGTATTTGGTTCTGCGCAGTTGCATATCAAGTAAACACATAAAACATTGAAGTCTCACTAGCCACAAAACCATAGGCCTCTCTTACTCATACAATACTCATATTTACATATATTTGACACAGTAGGAGGTCTGAAAGTCTAATAACAGACCCCCATTTACCTTCAGCAGAAAGACCTCAGACAGTGGTCTTTCCCTACTGCACCTTAACAGCAGCTGCCCCAAGCTTTAACATGTCCCTTAGTGCGTCGTCCTGGACTTTGGAACGTGCCAGTCTGCAACACTCATTCGGGTCAACTCCTTGCTCTGGAAGACAAACAAGTTTCAGGCAGAACCAAAGAGCATGTTTCACTGTGTTAACGGTCCTCCACGCACAGTCGGTGTTCGTCTCGGTGTGCATCCCAGAGAAAAGCGCGTACAGCACAGAGTCCTGCGTCACGGAGCTGCTTGGGATGAACCTCAACACAAACCATTCCATCTTCCCCCAGAGTTCCTTTTGCAAAGGTACATTCCAGCAGGAGATGTGTAACAGTCTATCTTCAAACCCACATCACCCACCCCAACCCCGACAGCTGCTCGAGGGCAGCTTGCAGTGGCACACAGACACTGGGCATGTATGAAGGATCTGATGACCAGTGCCCTTCTCACCAACAGCCAAGTGATGTCTTGGTGCTTGTTGGAAAGTTCTGGTGATGAGGCATTCTGCCAAAAGACTTTGACAGTCTGCTCAGGGAACCACGCAATAGGATTCACCCTCTCCTTTTCCCGCAGGGTCTCGAGGACATTATGTGCTTATGGACTTGTAGTCAAAGGTGTGTTTCTTTGCAAATTCCTCTATGAAGGACAGGTGATATGGAATGGTCCAACTACTTGGAGCATTCCACAGCAACAAGGCCAGTCACATCCTTAGCAACACTGGGGACAAGTAGAATGTCAGTATGTAGTGACACTTGGTGTTTGCGTACCAGAGGTCTACACACAGCTTGATGCAATCTCGCGCAAAGGTGGCCATCAGGATGAGAGCGATATTGGGTACTTTCTTCCCCATTAACCACTGTGCCCCACCTCTGCTGGGTCTGTCCTGCTGGTGGGACAGGACATATCCGGGGATGGTGATGGTGGTGTCTGGGACATTGTCTGTAAGGTATGATTCTCTGAGGATGACTATGTCAGGCTGTTGCTTGACTAGTCTGTGAGACAGCTCTCCCAATTTTGGCACAAGCCCCTAGATGTTAGTGAGGAGGACTTTGCAGGGTTCACAGGGCTGTTTCTGCCGTTGTCTTTTCCAACACCAGGATCAATGATGCCATGTGATTCATCTGGTTTCATTTCTTAGAAACTTTGTAGCAATTGGTACAACTGAGTGACTTGCTCAGCCATTTCAGACAGCAGTTGAGAGTCAAACACATTGTTGTGGGTCTGGAGTCACATGTAGACCAGACCAGGCAAATAGCAGATTTCAGTGACATTTGTGAACCAAATGGGTTTCTCCTGACAATCGACTAACATTGAAACATAGAAATATAGGAGATAGGAGCAGGAGGAGGCCATTTGGCCCTTGAAGCCTGCTCCACCATTCTTCACGATCATGGCTGACTGTCCAACTCAATAGCCTAATCCTGCTTTCTCCCCATAACCTTTGATCCCATTCGCCCCAAGTGCTTTATCTAGTCGCCTCTTGAATATATTCAATGTTTTCGCAACAACTACTTCCTGTGGTAATGAATTCCAGGGCTCACCACTCTTTGGGTGAAGAAATGTCTCCTCATCTTCGTCCTAAATCGTTTACCAAGCATCCTAGGTTCTAAATTCTTAATTCCAGATTTTTTTATTGAATTCAAATCCCACCATCTGCAATGGTGGGATTTGAACCCAGGCCCCCAGGTCATTCACTGAGTTTCTGGATTAATAGTCTAGCAATAACAACACTAGGCCATCACCTTCCTTTGTTAGTCGTGAGAAGCTGTGTGAATGTTATTTTTTGATGCACTGTATTGGATATTCCTGCATGATAAATGAGCTGCTCCGTATCCTGTGGGCCCATCTTTGTTTAACTTTGGAATGTGTTATTGGTAAACATCGCCCAAGTGTTTCCTTTGTTTGGCTTAGAACATTCCTAACCCTGGGAACACAGATAGTCGACAAACTATAAGGGTCAGCCTGTCTCTGCTTCCGACCTTTGTTGAGAAGGTCCTTTGTCAGATGGTTGACAGTGGAGGAAAGGAAATCAGGCTGTATCCCTTTTTCTGAAGGTGATGTGGTTCCTTCAGGATATGGGTATTGGTAAGAATCGTAGGGTTCTCAGTATTCTGTGTTCCACGACTGAAGATTCAAGGCTTTGAGAAATTGATTATAAACCTTTCCCCACCTCAGCTAGCAGAAACAGTGTGGGTGGGGTTAAAACTTTATGGGAGTTTTGCTAGGGATGGGTATAAAAGGATATAGACAAAGATGGATAAGACCGTAACCTCGTTAAATTGCAGAGCCGGCTGAATGGCCTCTGCCTGCTCCAATGAATCCAGTTACAAGACCATACTGTACTCTTTCCTACTCAGTGTCATCTTCTTTCAAAGTGTTGGCCATGTCTCCAGCACGTGGTCAGTTTCAAATCTCAATCAATGGCAACACAGTAATGTTGGATCGTCCTCATTAGGGAGAACCACACAGGGATAAACATGCCAACATTTCAACCATGGCAAAGGCAGAAAGATCAAACTGGCTGAGAGGTGACCTTAAGAGATAAAAAGGACTGCAGATGCTGGAAGTCAGAGGCAGTAAAATGTGGAGCTGGAGGAGCACAACATCAGAGGTTCAGGAATGTCGACATTTCAGGTCTGGACCCTTCATCAGGACTGGGGAGAGGGAAGGGAGCTCAGAAATAAATGGGGGGTGGGGGATGGGGCTGGGGGAAGGTGGCTGGGATGATGATAGGTGAGTGCAGGTAAGGGGTTGCAGCGATTGGTCAGTGGGATGGGTGGGGTGGTTAGGTGAGAAGGAAGATGGACAGTTTGTGTCAGGTCAAGATGTGGGGATGAGATGGAGAGCTGAACCGGGTATGAGGCCGGGGGTGGGGAGATTTTGAAACTGGTGGGCTCTATGTTGAGGCCATTGGGCTGTAAGCTCCCGAGGCAGAAGATAAGGTGTTGTTCCTCCAGTTTATGTGTGGCCTCATTTTGACAGTGGAGGAGGCCCAGGATGGACATGTCGCCAAGGGAACGGGATGGGGAGTTAAAATGGTTGTCACCCGGAAGGTGGTGTTGACTGTTGCGTACGGAGCGCAGATGGTCTGCAAATCAGTCACCGAGTCTGCACTTGGTCTCTCGGACGTAGAGGAGACCATATCGGGAGCAGCGGATGCGTTAGACCAGGTTGGAGGACATACAGGTGAATCTCTGTTGGATTTGGAAGGATTGTGTGGGGCCTGGGATGGAGGCGAGGGGCCTGGGGGAAGTATAGGGCAGGTGTAGCACCTTCTGTGGTTGCAGGGAAAGGTGCCGGGGGTGGTGGAGAGTGTGGTGGAGAGTGTGGTGCTGACAAGGGAGTTGTGGAGTGAGCAGTCCCTGTGGAAAGCAAATAGGGCTGGGGAGGGAAATGTCTTTTTGGTGCTGGGGGCTGGTGAAAATGGTGGAGGATGATGTGTTGGATACAGAGGTGGTGGGGTGGTGAGTGAGGACTGTGGGGACTCTATCCTTATTGCTGTTGGGAGGAGCGGGTTTGAGGGCAGAGGTGTGGGAAATGCAGGAGATGTGGTTGAGGGCATTATGAATCACGGGAGAGGGGAAATTATGGCCCTTGACCTAATAGAGGTTTATAAAATCATGAGGGGGTATAGATAAGGTCTTTTCCCGAGGGTGAGGGATTTCAAGACCAGGGGAACAGATTTTTAAGGTGAGTGGAGAAAGACTTTTAAAAAATGAGAGGCAATTTTTTTACAAATTGAGTGGTTCCTGTGTGGAATAAACTTCCAGAGGAAGCGATGGATGCGGGTACAGTTACCACATTAAAAAGATATCTGGATATGTGCATGAATAGGAGATGTTTGGAGGGATATGGGCCAAGCGTGGGCAGTTTAGTTCAGGATTATGGTTGGCATGGGCTGGTTGGACCAAAGGGTCTGTTTCTGTGCAGCATGTCTCTATGACTCTATGGTTCTAGAAAAAATATTTTTCTTTGACTTTTCCATGGACAAGCAGGATTCTTCATAATGTATCCTTCAGCCTACACCCTCCCCCTCCCTGATCCTGACATCACTGCTACAAGGTCCATCAGTCTTCACACTGGCCATTGAGTCTTCGAAAATGCAACCAAACTCTTGCTAATGGATGAAGGCCCTTTCTGCACCAAACTGCACAAGGAGAATAAGACGTTCAAGTCACAAACCAACTGTCACTGTGATGGGAGGCAGAGTTGATTCTTGTGCCATTCAGAGAGCTGACATATCTCTCCTTCTGACCTAAAACAATAAAACAGGAATCTGGACAGAAGCCAACACCAATATTCCCAAGAAAAAGTAAGTTCCTCTGGCGTCAAAGATTATAAAAAGCAAAACAGCACCTCCGTCCCCATGAGAAACTAAATCAACAGGCGCTGTCTCACTCACAGTGTCTCTACATTTATTTCATGATGCTGACGGTCATAAGGTCTATCGTTCCATTCATAAAACAGGAAGAGCTGGTCAGAATCAAAGAGTTCTGATTTAGTACTTATTTTATATATAGCCAGGCTTTGTTTACATCCAGCGAAGGCTGTACAACCAAGTGGTTAAAAAAACCGTCAGAGACAGAAGTTTCAGCCTTTAAATTAATCTTACTTCTTTTGGCACTTAAAGTACCCCCTCCTAAATACCTCAATCTCCTAAAATAAAACGTGACTTGGTTATGGTAACTACTATGATGATGAAGAACCTGGAGTGTTTTACATGTGTTCGCACACACATTACATAATAAAGAATAGCAGCCCCTGTGTATATTATAGAGAACAGCAGCCCCTGTGTATCTTATAGGGAATTACAGCCCCTGTATGTATCGGAGAGAATAGCAGCCCCTGTGTACAATACAGGGATTTGAGGTCCCTGTGCATAATGTAGAGAATAGCAGCTCCTGTATATGTTATAGAGAATAGCTTTCCCTGTGTATCTTATTGGAAATGACAGCCCCAATGTATACTGTAGAGAATAATAGCCCCTGTGTCTATTGCAGGGAGTAACAGTCCATGTAAATATTATGCAGAATAGCAACTTCATATAGTTCCTGCTATTCTCTACACATACACTGGGGGTGTTATTCTCCACGATAACGTCGCTGAACAGGTTGATTAGAAAATACTGACCGACCATTACTGGTCTAAGAGGCAATGACAATCTCAACAATTTGTTAATTTAGCCAGCAGGGTTATAATAATTAGCCATTCCTCTGTACCAGCAAGACCAACGGAGGAGCAGATGAAAACTCCAAAATTCCTGGAGTGGTATCACTAATGGCTGAAATTACTGACTCTATAAGTTACTGGAAGCTTTAAGCTGGAAATCAGATCCTGTTGGGGGAGGGGGTGGTATTTAAGTTGTTGCTCCCACAACAAATAGTCTCGTCACTGAGGCAAAAGCCCCAGCATGTGATCGCAGCCAAGTGGTGATCATAGCCAAAAGGCTAAGAACGCCACTTGGTCTGACCCGGATAGGCCGATCCTGTGAGGTCAATGCACCCTTACAATGGAGAAAATTTCAAAGCTCCAACGCCCTAAGGCTGTTTTCAGCCTTACAGCAAGGTCTGCTAAACATATCAGCATGACTGTGCACACACAGGGAACACAGAGACCACATTTAATGGCTACGGCCTATCTTCTGAGTTGGGAACACACACTCTGTTAAATGCAGCAGGAATTACCACAGTGTATCCTTAAACTGTTCTACAATGAGACCTCAATCCTTCACCTCATCTATAATAAATTTCGATGATGGCGTAGAAAGCCAAGTATCCAAATTTACTGAAGATAAGCCACATCATAGAGTGCATTTGGAACCATAGAATAACACAGAGACAGAGTGAGTAGAACAGCAGATGGGTTTTGATGCTGGCAAATATGAGGTTATTCATTTTGGACATAAAATATTTAAAACAGGGAACAAAATCGTGAAAATATCAGAAACAGTGGAGGTTGAAAAAGCTGGCAAGAAGGGATTATGTCAGGTACACAAATCATTAAAATGTCATGAGCAGGTACAGAAAATAATCAAACACGCTGGCCTTAATATCTAGAAGATTAGAACACAAGGGGGTAAAAGAGGCAGAAAGTTAAACTGGAAACGGTTTGTTAAAATTCATCTGATTTTTCAGGTAAGTTGTGCCGCCCCCTGTAGCTCTTAGTGGAAATGACTCGTTGTCGGGAATTATAAACAGCACTGAGACAATCCAAACTCCAAATAACTGCAGCATGTATTGATTTAGTGCCTTTAACATTAAAAACACCACAACGGTTTTCACTTGTGCGAAAATCTTGCTGCCTAGCCCTTTAAGGAGATAGTCAGGCTTGCAATTAACAGCTCAATGGAAGGTAGAGAATCAGGAGGAGCCTTTCTGCCTCTTGATCCCTTTTGAAATTCAATGAGATGATCGTTGATTTGCCACCGAGCCAAATACCTTCCTACTTTCTTTCTGCCCTAGTAGGGGAATCAAGAAGACAGACAGGATGGTAGAGTTTTTCTCGATTGCAAAAATTTCCTTTATTCATGCAAAAATCTTTATGTACACACAGTTACAAAAGCAGTTCGGTTCTATGCGGTCTTTGCATACGGAGAACGTACAAACATTGGAGTGTGACTTTCTCTACAGTTGCAATAAACTCAAAGGCATTCCACTGAGATTATTTACATGTATTTGAAGCACAGGAGGGTCCAGACCCCACCGTATTTTTGCATAAAGACCTTAGACTGTGGACTTCCTCCACTGCACCTTTGTGACAGCTACCCCAAGCTTTACTGCATTCTTTTTTTTAATTTCAAAAATATGCTTTATTCATAAAAACTATCGATAATATGTATAGTCACAAAAGCAGTTTGGTTCTGTGTACTAGCATATCAAGGAAACAAATAAACCTTGGAGTGTGACTGTATCCAACAAACATTTTTTTGAACCAGACTACATTTACATGCATTGGGGCACCACGAGGTTACGAAAAATGAACAGACCCATGTTTAACTTCAGCAGGAAAACCTCAGGCCAAGTTCTGAGGAAGTGTCACTGGACCTGAAGCATTAACTCTGATTTTTATTCACAGATGCTCCAGACTTGCTAAGCTTTTCCAGCAATTTCTGTTTTTGTAGACCTCAGACCAAGCTTTAGTGCAGTTAAAACTTTAGCAGATCATACGGAATGACTTGAGGTACCAAATATTGTCGTGCTGCTCCTATTTCTTATGATCCTGTGTTAAAATATATTAATCTCAGAGTTACAACTGGTCTAGCATCAAATGCCCTTTGAGGAAGAGAATTCTAAACTACTACCACTATTTTTGTAGAAGTGTGTTCTAATATCATTCCTAAATATTCTGTCTCCAAGACTCACCAGCATCCCCAATCCTTCCCTTATTTGCCCAAATCTTAATTGAACAGAGATAAAAGGTACTGCAGATGCTGGAGAATCCGAGATAACAAGCATGGGGCTGGATGAACACAGCAGGTCAAGCAGCATCATAGGAGCAGGAAAACTTGACGTTTCGGGCCTAAACCCCTAACCCTATCGCAGGCCCGAA
>JAHRHZ010000043.1:2879975-2893923 GCA_024137785.1 Ginglymostoma cirratum | reverse complement strand
TTGACGTTTCGGGCCTAAACCCCTAACCCTATCGCAGGCCCGAAACGTCAAGTTTTCCTGCTCCTATGATGCTGCTTGACCTGCTGTGTTCATCCAGCCCCATGCTTGTTATCTTAATTGAACACTTTGGTGTCCAGGCATTGTTATAGTAAAGGAGGAGCAAATGACAGATGCTGGAACTTGTAGTGAATAAAACAAATGCTGGAGCTCACAATGGGTCAGAAAGCATCCATGGGGACAAAGCATTTAACATTTTGAGTCTGGAAGACTTGAAGATCCTTGTAGACTTGAAAAGTTAGCATCATTCTACTAGAACAACCCTTCACCCCCTCCAAGGCTCATATGTCATCTCTAGAGGAAGAGGTGGGCAGGACTGTTCACTGTCCTCCAGGTGTGGTTTACCCAGGGCTTTGTACCACTGGGGCATGTATTGTACTGAATGTGGAACAGGTTTGAGGGGCTGAAAGGCCTCCTCCTGTTGCTGTGTTTCTACATCTTCCATCAAGCTGTTGGTTGCAGGTCTGATTATTTCCTTAAAGGGTTCGGCAGCAAGATGTTCGCACAAGTTTTCAAGGTTTTCATCAATACTTGCTACATTTCTTTGGATTTTGGATAGTCTCAGTGCTGTTTATAATTCCCAATAATGAGTCATCCTCACAAAGAACTACAGGGGCCAGCACAATTTATCCGAAAAATCAGATGAATTTTAACGAACCACTTCCAATTTAACTTTCTATCTCTTTTACCTTGAATGTACAGAGTGAGTGGCAAACCAGGCAGTAATTTCAGAGACTGTTTGATATTGTTGCCCTGACATTTAAAGCCATTCCCAAAGTGCCTCCCAAACTTCAGATTGAGAACGCACTCACAGAGATTCTGTTAGATTTTAAATTTTGATGTCTTTATGTGAATACTATGAAACTGAAGGAGTTCAAGCTGGGCTCAGATACAGAGTAAAGCTTTATCTACGCTATCCCCATCAGACAATCACAGGACAGGTACAGCGTGGGATTAAATACAGAGTAAATCTCCCACTATACCTTCCCTATCAAACACTCCCAAGACAGGGACGGTATGGAGTTAGATACAGAGTAAAGCTCACTCTGTACCCTGCCATCACACACACACTGTAAGAATTTATTTTATTCACTCTTGGGATGTGGGAGCTGCTGACTGGGTCAGCACTTATTTCCTGCATCTACTTGTCCCTTGAGAAGGTGGTGGTGAGCTGCCTTTTTGAACCACTGCAGTACATGTGCTGTAGGTTGACCCAAATGCCCTTAGGGAGAGAATTCCAGGATTTTGACCCAGCAACAGTGAAGGAACGGTGATATATTTCCAAGTCAGGATGGTTAGTGGCCTGGAGGGGAACTTGCAGAGGGTAGTGTTCCCATATATCAGCAGCCTTTGTCCTTCTAGTGGTTGTGTGTTTGGAAGCTGACGAAAGCAGAATAATTTCTCCTGACAAAAGTGTATTTTCTGCAATGGCATCTGTGGTGTTTCAGCAAGCAACCCCACCTCCCAACCCTACTCAAGGCTGTACAAATCATTACTTAAAAGTTCAGGTGATGCCTGGATGCTTTGCATTGATCCAAAAAGACTGCTTTTTAATGTGCTTGCTTTGCTTTATCTCTCAGTCACCCTGTTTCTCCCTTTCTCATCAGTTTATCACTGCTGTGTTTCTGTTCCTCTCTGTCTCTGGATGGCGTGATAATTTGTCCGTGCAATCTGACTCCTGCGAAAGGTAGATTCCCTTGACTGAAAATAATGTCTGCAAGAGCCTTTATCCATCTCAGGCCATCCCCACAACCTTCACCATCAATAAAACACCTTCTGAAGTGCAGTCATTGGTGTAACATAGGCAAATCTCACCAACTTAATTGTGTTTGTTGAAGAAGTGACAAAGAAGATTAGTGGTGGCAGAGCGGTGGACATTGTCTATATGGACTTCAGTAAGGCGTTCACCAAGGTTCTGTATGGTAGACTGGTTAGCAAGGCTAGATCACGTGGTATCCTTGGAGTGCTAGCTATTTGGATACAAAATTGGCTCGAAGGTGGGAGACAGAGGTTGGTGGTAAAGGGTTGCTTTTCAGACTGGAGGCCTGTGACCAGTGGTGTGCTGCAAGGATCAGCGCTGGATCCACTGCTTTTCATCATTTATATAAATGATTTGAATGTGAACATAGGAGGGATGGTTAGTAAGTTCACAGATGCCAACAAATTTGGTGTTGTAGTGGATGGTGAAGAAGGTTATCTCAGAGTAAAACGGGATCTTGATCAGATGGGCCGAAGAGTGGCAGATGGAGTTTAGTTTAGATAAATTTGAGGTGTTGCATTCTGGAAAGGGAAATCAGGGCAGGACTTTTACAGTTAATGATAATGTCCTGGGGAGTGTTGCCGGACAAGGAGACCTTAGGGTGCAGGTTCGTAGTTCCTTGAAGTTTGAGTCACAGGTAAAGAGAATAGCGAAGAAGGCATTGGGCACGCTTGCATTTATTGGTCAGTGCGTTGAGCAGAGGAGTTGGGAGGTCTTGTTGCAGCATTGGTTAGGTCACTTTTGGAATACTGCATTCAATTCTGGTCTCTGTGCTTTAGGAATGATGTTGGTAAACGTGAAAGGGTTCAGAAAAGATTTACAAGGATGTTGGAGAGTTTGAGCTATAGGGAGAGGCTGAATAGGCTGAAGATATTTTCCCTGGAGCGTCGGAGGCTGAGGGTGATCTTATAGATGTTTATAAAATCGTGAGGGACATGGATAGGGTAAATAGCCAAGGTCTTTTCCTCAAGGTAGGGGAGTCCAAACTAGAGGGCACAGGTTTAAGGTGAGAGGGGAAAGAGATAGATGGGATCTGAGGGTGGTGCATATATGGAATTAGTGGCCAGAGGAAGTGGTGGAGGCTGGTACAATTACAACATTTAAAAGGCATCTGGATGGATACATGAATAGGAAGGGTTTAGGGGGATATGGGCCAAATGCTGGCAATTTAGAGTGTTTGGTCGGCATGGATGAGTTGGACCGAAGGGTCTGTTTCCATGCTGTACATTACTATGACTCTAAATAAATCAACAATGTATACATCAAGCTCCCACACACCATAGTGTGATCATGATCAGATAATTGGCTTTTTTTTAAGTCATTTTGGTTGAAGGATGTTGGGTGAGAGATCAATGTTGGGCCCAGAGAGAGAACACTCCTGCTCTTACTTTAAACAATACAATAGTAGAAGTCACCTCACAATTCTAAATGGGGTGCAGGAGTGAATGGACCTGGGCGTATATGTGCACAGAGCATTGAATGTGGTAGGACAGGTGGACAGAGCAGTTAATAAAGCATGCTGTGTCCTCGGCTTTATTATTGGATACAAGAGCAGAGGGGTGATGTTGAATTTGTACAACACACTTGTTAGACCTCAGCTGCAGTACTGTGATCAGATGGGGGTGCCTCATTATTAGAAAGATGCAAACCCATCAGACAGAGTTCAGAAGTGATTTACAAGAATGGTTCCATGAATGAGAAACTTCAGTGATGAGCAGAGATTGAAGAAGTTGGGGCTGTTCTCCTCAGAGAGAGAAGAGATCTGACAGAGGTTTTCAAAATCATGAGCAGGCTGGACAGAGTAGATAGGGAGAAACTGTTCCTGCTTGTAAAAGGAACAAAACTGAAGGGGCTTGGTTTCAGAATGATGTGCAAAAGAGTCAAGAATGATGTGAGAAAAACTTTTTCACTCAAGGTGCGGTTAAAGTCTGGATGCACTACCTGGAAATGTGGTGGTAGCAAGTTCAGTCAAGGCTTTCATGATGATTATTTGGATAGAAATGGTGTGCAGGGAGATGGGGAAAAGGCGAGAGATTGGCACTAGGGGATAGAACTGGTGCAGACACAATGGGCCGAATGGCCTCATTCTGCACTGTAACAATTCTGTGACCCATCTGAGGCAGCAAGGCAGGCAGACCCTCAGTTTAATGTCTCATCCAACAAGCAACCTGCCCAGGAGGTCAGCTCTCCCTCAGGACTGCATTGGTTCAGAGGACATGTAAGGGCAAGTATCAGGAATGGGTCTGGTCCTCACAGCCTTCAGACTCAGAGAGGGCAACATCTTCGGGAGATCTTTGGGAAAGGTTCAATGACTACAGGATAAACCCGTCAAACTGGTGAATGACACATATTATAGTCTGACTGATACACCTCAAACACAACGTCTCTAAACGCCAGGATGCTCATTTAAAATTTTCCTGCTTATATGCATGTGTGATGGGAGTTAAAAATCAGCCCAGGCTCCCTCTTAATGTGTGTTCTCGCGGACTTCCCCTCCACCTTCAACTATTCCATCACTCTACGGTTCTCATCCCCTCCCTGTTCATCTCTCACTCAATCCCTTTATTAACCATCTCTCTCTTGCTCTCATTGTTCCTGGTTCGGGCGGGGATACAAAGCGGATGATTAATCCGTCGGTGCGTTTTGCCTTCATCTGTTAACCTTGCTGTTTCTGACTGGTGTGTGTGTGTAAAGAGAGAGAGAGTGTGTGAGTCTTTCGGGTATTTTGTTCTTCAGGAGCAGGCAGTTGCACAAAGCGTTCAAAAGGGGAGGTGTGGAGCTAGGGCTGGGGCTAGGGCTGGGGCTAAGGCTGGGGGGGGGGAATGTCCAGCCCCAGAGGAACCACACCAGGCAGAGCGGGTCAGCAGCCCCTGGCCCCCATGTGAACAGCAGGAGATGCCGGCTCCCAGCAAAGGCAGAGAGGACACCGAGGCGGAGCGGAGCCCTAAGCCGGGCAAGGAGATGGGAGAGGCGCCTGACAACCGAGCAAGCACCGCTGGGGTCCTGGGTAAGTGAGGCATTAAAACAGCCCCCCACCTTCCCCTAGAGAGAGAGAGGGTGTTGGGGGAAGGGAATACTTTCACATTGAGAGGAGGGAGATGTGTTTGTTTTATGCTTTTTTAAAAAAAATGCATTAAAAATGATGCACTATTAATGAATTAAATCCTCTCCTCCCTACACCAGACGGAAGGACATTACATTCTGGGTCGAGCTGGTCCCAATAAGCGATGCAGCAGCTGGTTAAAGGGGGCATCGTGTGCGCCCTCACCTCCCCCATGCCTCATCTTCTGTGGGATCTTTCTCTGCTTCCTGGGACGTTTTGCAGGAGAGACGAATGGCTGTAATTGGGTTTTATTTTGTGTGTGTGTGTGTGTGTCCAACCTTTGGGAGGCTGTGGGAACATGTTTGACAGAATGTATCTGTAGCTGAGGCAGTGCACAGGTCGGTTCTGCTGGGATTTCGGGGGCAGCTGATTCACAGGATGATTTAAAAAAGCTGCAGGATGCACGGGCAAGTACAGGACACCGCATTCTTTCTGTATTTACTGGACTGTTTAGCATCAAGTCTTACAGAGCTGCTGAATTGTGAAGGACACACGTTTTTTTGAAGGGAGGCTATGGCAGAATTTCTCAAGATGCAGATGAAACCCTTGTTGCCTATAAGGCCTGGTCCAACACCAGTGCAGCTTTCCCTCTCTCTATCACCAGCCTTCCTCCTCTGCAGACTCTGAACTTTCCTCCCACTCCTGGTTTAGGTCTGGATTCACTGGTTCCTGCTCTCAATGTCAGACAGGGTCTAGTGATGGTCTTTCCTTCTGTCCCTTTGCAACCAGCACTTCAAAGCTCACTCCAGAAATTATAGCAAAACCCAGTCTCCCACTGTCTGACCGTCAAATTCAGAATGATGCAAGGGGAATCTGATTGAAAGGTGTAAAAATTCAAACAGAGATGGACAGACTAGCCAGGAAGATGTTTCCCCTGGTTGAGGGAGTCTAGGCACATTTTCAGGATACCCACTAGACCAGTTAGAAATGAGATGAGGAATAATGTTTTCACTCAAAGGGTAATGAACATGTGGAATTCTTGTTGAAATACCGCCACAGAGGCTGGTATCCTGTAGCGAAATCACTTGTCAAGAGTCCTTGACACTGACCCAGCTCCCTCAGAGTAAGCAGATCCTCTGACACTCCTGTTTATATCTGTCAGCCAGGGCTCCCTGATTGGTCCAGGTTAACAGCCCCAATCAGGGAACTCATATTCTATCCACCTGGATGACCTTGTCATAATCAGCACTTCCCTCCCCCTCTGAGTCCAAGGACATAGGCCAATTGTTTTTGTAGCTCCTCCTCCTGGGGCATTTTAGCACCGGGTCAGCTTCCTCCACCTCTGCCTCTGATACAGCGGCATGTAGCACACAGTAACTCGCCCCTCGCACCCAGAGGGCCTCGGGAGAAATTCATTCCCCTCTTCAGGCATCAAGGCGCAACATCCACTGAGTTCATCTCAGATTCCGAGGCCTCTTTAACACGTGGCAGGGAGGGAGAACCCACGCGCTCCCGGAACATTTGGAAATGCTGTCAAGGAGCTGGGCATGATTTGTTCCTGCTCTGTTTGTGAGTTTGCAGCTTTCATATGGTCCACGTGCTCGTTCAGGACCATGGCACTAACCCAAACTTTATGCATCACTGAACCTAACCTCATGTCAACCATACCCCTTACCCATGCAGGGCCATTCCTGTGGACCCTGCACCAAACTTCATCTGCTGAAGTAAACTGTCTGTCTCGTTTAGTGGAGTCTTGTGTCCGGCATTGTCACTCCTAGTGCCATTTCACTGCCCCATCCCAGTCCAGGAAGATCAGATTTAACCTGGTGCACAGTCTTAACCTGGAGTCTGGGAGTCCACGTACTGCAAAAGGTGCGCACAGTTTTTCTATTGTCGTCCTTGGGTTTGACTTCTATTCTATTGACTTTTGAATTCTATGCACGTCCAGCTATTTTGAGTAGGCACCCACTATGACTAAGAATATTGAGCCCATGAAAAGACTTGCATAGTCAATGTGTAACCGAGTCCAGGGTTTACCCAGCCATTCCCACAAATGTTGGGGAGCTGCTGGTGGTAATTTTTATCCTTGTTAGCATTTGGGCGCTGCCCCCATCAACGCAGCTATGTCTGCATCCAATCCTGACCACCAGACATAACTTCTCACCAGCATCTTCACTTTGGAAATCCCTGGATGACCCTGGTGGAGTTCAGCCAGTATCTGGCTGCAGCCTTTGCTCAGGACAATCACTCTTACTCCCCTGAATAAAATGCCGTCCTCCACTGTGACCTGGTCTCTCCAGGTCCAAAAAGGTTTCAGTTCTGGTGGTGACGGCCCTTTGGTTTCCCCCATCGCCACCAGGCGTGTCAGCTTTGACAGGATGGGATCTTTCTGTGCCCAAAGTCTGATATTATCAGCTGTGATTGGAATGTGCCCAGTAAATATAAAACCATCTTCCAGTGGCAGTACCACCCGCGGTGTATTTGCCAGCAGAGGTGGCTCAATGCACCCGCACTTGCTACTTGGCCTCCCAGATGGTGTTCCAACTTGTGATTTTATGCACTTCGAGCCCACTGCTGAATTCAGCCTGAGGCAATGGGCAGCACTGCCTTGTCCTCTTTAAGTAAACCCAGCAAGGGGTTTGTGGTCTTTTATTATTAAAAATTTACATCCGTGAAGGTATCAGCGGAACTTCCTGCTTGTGGGAGCTTGCTGTGCATAAATGGGCTGCCCTGTTTCCTACACTACACCATGACCACAGTTCTTTTATTTAAAAAAATCTGCTGGCTGGGCCCAGCATTTATTGACTGCCCCTAGTTGCCCTTGAGAAGGTGGGGGTGAGCTGCCTAGTTGAACCGCTGCAGTCCATGTGCTCTAGGTAGACCCACAATGCCCTTGGGTTCCAGCATTTTGACCCAGCGACAGTGAAGGAACGGTAATATAGTTCCAACTCAGGATGGTGAGTGGCTTGAAGGGGAACTTGCAAGAAGTGGTGACGTTCAAATGTATCTGCTGCCTTTGTCTTTCTAGATGGAAGTGGTTGTTGGTTTGAAATGCGCTTCTCAAATGAGTAGATGTTGAGTACTTCATTGGCTGTGGAGTGCTTTGAGATGTTGCCATGAAAGGTGCTATATAAATGCAAATCTGACTCTCTTTAAAATCTAATACTCTGCCCATCAAATGCTATAAATTCCAGCTCTCTATCACTTCTAATCTGCAATTCCTTAAAAAAGCCATTCTACCTTGCCCTCTCTCGTCCATTTAAAACTTTTCCGAAACATGCCTTTTCCCCCAAGCTTTCACCTCACTTAACAACCTCTCCCATTCTGTTGTTGGATGATCATCTGCTGAAGCCCCTTGGAACGTTGTGATGAACTGAACTCGCTGCTGCATGTGTGTGTGTACTTGTACACTAGTGCCATTTGGGTCTCCTTATGTGAGGTGGGACATGATTTGGAAACAATTCAGTGAAGGGTCCACTCAACTGATTCCTGGAGTAGAGAGGTTTGTCTTATGAGGAAAATGTGGAGAAGGTTGGGGAGTTATGATGAATGAGAGACGATCATTTTAGAACCTATACGATTCTGAAGGGGCTTGACAGGGTGGCTGTGAAGAGGTTAGTCCCTCTTGTTTTTTTTTTCCCTCTATATTCATTAATGGATGAGGGGACTGCTGGCTAGGCAGCATTTGTCATCCATCCCTAATTGCCTACAGGGCAGTTCAGAGTCAACCACATTGGGTCTGGAGTCACATGTAGGCCAGACCAGGCAAGGATGGCAGTTTCCCCTCCCTAAAGGGCATTAGTGAACCAGATGGGTTTTTCCCCCAACAATCAGCAATGGAGTCACAGTCATCATTAGATTCTTAATTCCAGATTTTTTTTTAATTGAATTCAAATTCCACCATCTGCCATAGCAGGATTTGAACCCAGGTCCTCAGAATGTTATCTGAGTCTCTGGATTAACAGTCCAGCGATAATACCACTAGGCCATTGCCTCCCCATGAGGGAATCTAAAATAAGACGTAGGAGCAGAGTTAACAGGATTTCAAAATGACGGGTTTTCTGATTTAAGATGGAGGTAAGGAGGAATTTCTTCTCTCAGAGAGTCATTAATCTTTGAAATTCTTTTCCCCAGAGAAGAGTTGAGGCTGGGTGTTGAATATATTCAAGGCTCAGTTAGACAGTTTCTTAGATTGACAAAGGATGTCGAGTAAAATGAAAAGTAAAGTCATAATTATCCCACTGGGCTGCATTCTAACTGGAGAGAGGGGAAGGCACTACTGGCAGTGGTTTAACCTGAGGGTCATCACTTCTCTGGTGAGAAGAAGAGTCCTTTGTAGTAACCTCAGCCTGTGTGGGAACTGAACCTATGGTGTTAGTACCCATCTGTATTGTAAACTGGCTGCCCAGCCTAACAAGCATACCAGCCCCCAGTGGCAAGTTAGGATCAAGATTGGCTCAGTGGTTAGCACAGCTGCCTCACAGCACCAGGGATCTGGGTTCAATTCCACCCTCAGACAACTGTCTGTGTGGAGTTTGCACACTCTCCCCGTGTCTGCGTGGGTTTCCTCTGAGTGCTCTGGTTTCCTCCCACAGTCCAAAGATGTGCAGGCTAGAGTGGATTGGCCATGGGAAATTGTTCTGTAGTGTTCAGGGATGTGTAGATTAGGTGGGTTATAGGATGGTAGGTCTGAGTGGGATGCTCTGAGGGTTGGTGTGGACTTGTTGGGCCGAATGGCCTGTTTCAATTCTATGAAAGACACTGAATGTCCCATTCCTGCTCCTCATTTATATGTCTTTATGTGTGAGGTCAACTGAAATGAGTGGTTCAGAGCATGAAGGGAGGGATTGGAAAATTCTAGTGAACAATTTGTTTATTACGAGTGAATAGGTTCGCAAAATAATCAAAAGAGCTGTTGAAATGTTATTTTTTCTGCCAAGGGGAGGGAGTAATGGTTCAGTACTAAAGAGGTAAGAGCCCACTTGGAGTAAACGGGTTCTGTTCCGGGTACTGCTCCTCAGGAGGGAAATGGCATTGGTGAGGGACAACAACTCTCTGAGGCCAGAAAGGGTTAATTTCTGGGAACAGTCTGTACAAACTGGATACTCCAGCTGCAATGCTCCCTCCCACTCAACAGTGTGGGACATTGGCCAATCCTGTCCACACAAAGCAGAAGAAACCCAACCTGACTTGGAAAATATCACCATTCGTTCAGTGTTGCAGGGTCACAATCCTGGAATTCCTCCCCTAGCTTAGATATAGTTCTTAGGGCTGAAGGGATCGAAGGGCCGGGAGGTGGGATATCGGGGGGAGGTAGCAGAAACAGGGATCATCACCATAATGAATGGTGGAACAAACTCAAAGGGCCATATGGCCTACTCCTGCTCCTATTTTCAATGTTTCTAACAGCACCACAGGTTCACCCACACCACGTGGTCTGTAGTGGTTCAAGGAGGTAGTTCTCCACCACCTTCTCAAGGGCAGCTAGGGATGGGCATTCAATGCTGACCCAGTGACACCCACATCCCGTGAACGAATTAAAATGCAGACTGCAGTAAAAGTGGGACTCTTTCCCTGACGATGTTGGGGGCAATTTCAATTGTTTGAGCTTGAGGCCATTCAATTTCTGTCAGAGAGGGGTTTTGGGGAAGGTAGAAGCAGAGATGGGAAAAACGGAGAGAAGCCATAGATCAGGAATGATCTGATATAACGGTCAAGCAGACTCAGTGGGCTGAATGGCCTTGTAGTTGTAATGGCCCAGGACCATGGTGAGAGCTGGGCCCAGGGATCACCATCCAGTGCCTGTGTCGGAAAACACAAGTGTAGTCTGTGTCAGAGAGGACAACACGACCCGGGGATTAGTTGCGGGGAAGGGAGGAGAGATCAGGTCCACAGAGGGGCGTGGCTGCACATGTTGAGGGCAGATGTGACCAGACTGGTGATAGATCTGACAAAGGCATTCCGACAGCTGGAAGTCCCCAAACAGAGAGGCCAAAACAGATCAAGACAAACGCACAAGTTGATGTTTGAAATTCAACCATTATCAACAAATATAAGCACAAGAATTAGGAGCAGGAAGAGCCCACTCAGCCCCTCAAACCTGCTCTGCCCTTCAGTATGATCAGGGCAGGTCTGAGTACTCCCCATTCCCACTCACCCCTGATAATAGTCATCCCAGAGCATTGAAGGTATTGGCTGTGGAGATAGTTATTTCTCTACGACAGAGGGCTGTGAGGTATATTTAAGGTAGATATTGATAGATTTGTGATTCCCAGTGGGGTACAGAGTTATGGGGACGGGGTGGTAATTGACATTGAAGTGTTTGATCAGCTTTGATCATATTGAATGGCAAGGAAGGCTCAATGGGCTGAATGGCCTGCTCCTTTTTGTATGTTCCTAACATTTCACTCCCAGTTTACTTTTTTTTTCTTATTTGTCATTTGTCATTTCAAAATGTGCGTTAAAAAATAATGGGGCAGCACGGTGGCTCAGTGGTTAGCACTGCTGTCTCACAACACCAGGCACCCGAGTTCAATTCCACCCTCGGGTGACGGTCTGTGTGGAGTTTGCACATTCTCCCTGCGTCTGCATGGGTTTCCTCCAGTTTCCTCCCACAGTCCAAAGATCTGCAGGCTAGATGGATTGGCCGTGCTAAATTGCCCGTAGTGTTCAGGGATGCCTACGTTAGGTGGATTATAGGGGGATGGGTCTGGGTGGGGATGTCTGAGGGTCGGTGTAGACTTGTTGGGCCAAAGGGCCTGTTTCCACACTGTAGGGATTCTGTGATCTTATCAAGGATTAATACACATTGGCACAGGTATAAACATGCACACAGCTACACACACACCTATAGACACATAGACACTCGTGCAGACAGACACAGAAACACATCCACTGGCTCAGGTGAAGGTAAAGTCAGCATACTCCTGCTCTCTGCTGAGAAAGAGAGACACCGGGTGGTTGTTTAACCTGAAGGTCACCATGCCTCAGGCAAGGGGAGAAATTGAGAAGGAGAGTCCTTCATTGTAACTATACTTGGTATGGGAGTTGAATCTGCAATGTTCTCATCACGGCCAACTGGGGTGACCAACCCTGTCAGATACATGTACACACATATGGATATAGGGACACAGATATACATATGTGCTCAGATACACGCACAAGGGAAGATAAACAAACATGCCGATAAATAGACACTCGAAGATATCACATGCACAGATATACACACACATAAAAGTAGGCACACAGATGGACATGCATACATCCACACAGGTAAACACACGCAGACATACGTACAGTTGGACTTCAGGACACACAGCCAGATAACTCGCACAGAGAGACAGATGCAGAAGTAGCAAATGTAAGTGTGCGCACACACAGACTGACACTCCTGCAAACTCAGAGATGCGCACAGACAGACTCGTACATGGGTACACACACGTAGAAATGCACACAAAGGCATACACGCAGCCCGATTTACACTGACTACTTGTACATTCACTTACATGCTGATCCACACATGTTGCACACACTGACAAACATACGTGAATGAGACTTACACGTGTACAAATGTAAAACCCTGGGTGCTATCCCTTTCCAGACCAGGAGGTAAAGTCCTTTTTGCCTCCCTTTACAAAGCTGCCCCTTTGGATGTTGCTTTCATGGAGTGCCTGCTGTTCTGAGGAGTTGAGGACTGCTAAACGGTCCAGGGCACATTGTGATTGGGAATTGTCTATGGCTGATACCAAGATTAGGGAGCAGGAAGTGCCCGTGAGTTTGAGAGTTTGGAGAAAGCAGTTGACTCAAGCAGTCGCTCAACTCTATTTAGCTAAAATACTAATTAATTAAACAGCCACTTCCCTCTGAGTAAATAATATGTCTGCTCATTTGTTTTGACTTCACAGAATGATCAGTTAAAGGGGTATTATCAGCAGCTCGGCATATCTTCTCAAGACAATTTTCTTCAGTCTAAAACTCCACTGCTGTGTTGCCAAAGAAACAGTATACCATCACAAAAATACCGTTTCCTTCAACAAATATTTGTTGAATTTTGTACAATATTCACAAAAGTCATGGATGTTAATGCTTTTCCACACAGTCCCTAGAACTCCCTCTATTCTTTTAAATGAAATGTAAAGCTCGCTCTACACTGTCACCCATCAGACACTCCCAGGACAGGGACAGCACGGGGTTAGATACAGAGCAAAGCTGCCTCTGCGCTGTCCCCATCAGACACTCCCAGGACAGGGACAGCACAGGGTTAGATACAGATTAAAGCTTCCTCTACGCTGTCTCCAATAAACAGTCCCAGGTTAGGGACGGTAAAGAGTTAGATACAGCGTAAAGTTCCCTTTACTCTTATAAACAAAAAGTAAAGCATCTTCTACTCTCTTGAAATGAAGGCAAAGCACCCTCAACAATGACCTTAACAAACACTCCAAGGTCAGGGACAGCCAGGGATAGATACAGAGGAAACAGTGTCTCTACAGCCTTGACTCAATGCTAACTGTTGGCCTTCCCCGAAGTACCAGTGTAACATTTTTCTTCCTCTCGCACCAACTGACCTGTGACCTCTCCTGATGGAATTGCTAACATTTTGTTGAATCAGCGAGAAGTGACGCTGCTGCATCCTCATTAATTTCATACATTGTTTACATCAGGAGTAACACCAAACCCCTGCAGGCTGTTCCACTCCCTTCAGAATAGAACATCGCCTTAATTCTATTGAGTACTAGAGTTTGCCACTCACCACATTGCCCTGGGTTTGAGAGGTCAGAAGGTCAACTTGATTCTGATGTGTGTGTATAGTGTGAGAATGTGTGTCTGTGTGAATTTGTGTGTATTGTGTGAGACTGTGTGTGTAGAGTGCATCTGCGTGTATAGTGTCTGTGTGTATAGTGTGAGAATGTGCGTGTATAGTGTGTATGTGTATAGTGTGTGTGTGTACGTCTGGTGCAGTGTGAGTGTTTGTATGTTAATGTGTGTGTATATAGTGTGAAAATGTGTTTGTGTCTGTGTGTTTAGTTTGAGTGTGTGTATTTTTGTGTGTGTGTGTGTGTGTGTGTGTGTGTGTGTGTGTGTGTGTGTGT
>JAHRHZ010000043.1:2849494-2871963 GCA_024137785.1 Ginglymostoma cirratum | reverse complement strand
CAGATTTCTGATGAAGGGTTTAGGCCCGAAACGTCAAGTTTTCCTGCTCCTGTGATGCTGCTTGGCCTGCTGTGTTCATCCAGCCCCATGCTTGTTATGTGAACAATATAGGTGGCACAGTGGCCCAGTAGTTAGGAACTGCTGCCTCACAGCATCAGGGACCCGGGTTTGTGTAGAGTTTGTACATTTCCCCCGTGGGTGCTCTTTGGAGGGTCAGTGCAAACTCGATGAGCCAAATCACCTCCTTCTGCATTGTAGAGATTCTACGAAACTCAGCAGAGAGAAACTATGTCTGTTTAGGCTGTAGGCACATCACGGGTACTTGGTAGATCAAGTACAAGCTGGTCAGAATTATGAACAGACAGACTGGTGTCAAGAGAGATATGTAGTTGGGAAAGAATGCTCAGGGTCACTGTGTTCTCAGTGTCATGATTAAAAGTTCTAAGTATCCAGCTTGGACAGTGAGAAGGACGAGGCCTGAGCTGTTTGTTTGCAGGAAGAGAAACATCTGATTTAACACCTTCTGTGAATCAGGGAGTGTAGGAAGAGAAAGAGACACAGCTGGTAGGTGACAAAAGCCTGGGAACACTGATAAGTTAGAAAATAATCAGTCTTCAGAACCCTGCATGGAAGATCATGAGCTGGCGGTATTGTTGGGATAGAGAGCACCCTGTGCCCAGTGTGAGGTAAACAGTCCTCGTGCAAAGCACAAGTAATGGCTGCTTTATTCCTTTTGAAAGCAGTAAAGCTCATATTTGATTTTAATACTGACTTCAGTCTGTTGCTATGTCTAATTTGAGAGACTTCACCCCAGGTTATTTTTGGAGAAATGGGAACTGTCTGTTTGGAGGTCAGCTGGAGCCCAGTGTGGGGTGAAGGAACATTGCAGAAGTGCGTAAATGTGTTATGACACAGAGACAGAGAACTGAATCAGATCAGCCTTTCTACCTCTGTATTCACAACACAGTAACATTAAAACCTTCGATGACCCTGATAGATCCTTTGATAGTCCACCTGACCGTGCAGCACTCTCTCAGTACTGCACTGGTTGGCTACTTTGAACTGTTATGTTTAGAGCTTGGGATCCACAAGCTGCTTTCTTTCTTTATTGCCTCATGGGAGTGAGATTCAAACAAAATAGGAACAGAAGTTGGCCATTGAGCCCCTTGGGCCAGCTCCATGATTCAATAGATCCTGGCTGATCTGTTTGTGTTTTGAATTCCACATTCCTATCAACACCCTATGTTGCAAGACGTATAATACATATAATTATGTATTGATATAATTTGTTTTAGCGTTTGCAGTTTGATCTGGGAGCAAGTCAGTTTTGATCTGTGTGTATGAGAGGGTTTAATGATGAACTTGTCAGTATCTCGGAAACCATGATTGTTTTTAAACTGGTAGGAGAGAGGGAGTCCCTGGGTGCTAATAGGAATTTGTTTACACTGGGAGAGTTTTACTGGCAGGAAGAGTAAACATTGAGGAGCATTACTGTCTTTCTGTTTGGAAGGATCAGGAATGTTTAAGTTTGCCTTGGGAAAACCCCACAGCTTGGAAAGCTTTTTATTTTAAAGTTTGCAGAAAACCAGGTTTAAGTTAGATGTATGAGACAATTAGTCTCTGAGAAAGGAGTTAGTTCAGAAAAGTTAAGGAATAGGTTAGTTCAGTGTAAGTGCTTTAGTTTAAAGCTCCAGACTAGAAGTGTTTAGGGAGAAATCTGAAGGGCTTATTTGAAGCCGAACAAATCTAAGCACAATTATGTGAATAATAGAGGCCATCAAACCCTCAAGATGGGGAAATGAAAGAAGCAATTAAACTTATAGATGTGTTAGAGAAGGGAATTCTCTTGGGTATTAGAGTACAGTAATGAGATGATGGTAAGATAGGTGGCATTGTATTTTTACTGTGTGTGTGGAAATCTTTCAAATTGTGCTCTATGTAAATGCTACTTTTATTCTAGTTTATCTTTTCTTCTCCATCATAAACTTTGTCTGACTGTTAAAACTAAACCTGAAGCATTATGTGCTTGTGCTTCAGTGAAAGACCACCATGTAAAATAAAAGCAAAACAAAATATGATCTATCAAGCCAGATTTCAGCCTGGGATCTAACTTGTCCAGTAATAGCTTCAGCAGGGATCAACATCCAATAATCTTTCACTCCCTTGCAAAATATGACTGAATATTTTTACGTTAGATACAATGACCCCACCTCCATTGAATATTTGTTGTCCATCCCTAATTGCCCTTGGACAGCATGGCTTACTAGGTCAGTTCCAATGGCAGTTTTGAATCAACCACATTGTTGTGGGTCTGGAGTCACATGTAGGCCAAATGAGGTAAGGACTGCAGATTTTCTTCCCTAAAGAACAAGAGTGAACCAGATTTTTTTTACGACAATGGATGATATTTTCATGGTCTCCATTGAGATTAACTTTATAATTCCGGATTTATTAATTAAATTCAAATTTCCCTAACCAATTCACCAGCCAACCCATTCTCACCCACTAGTGGTCCACAGTAGTAGCTTTGCTTTCTCCCCGGCTCACCATTATCCATCTCTTTGTCTGGCCTACTGCTGTTCTCTCTTTCTCTCTTTGGGCTGTAACTCCATGTATCATTTACCATTCCCTCCTACCTTGCCCCAGATCCTCAGTGCATATACCAACCTTTTCCCAGTTACAATCAATTCTGACGAAGAGTCACTGGACCCAAAATGTTAACTCTGTTCCCCTCTCCACAGATGCTGCCAGACCTGTTCAGCTTTTCCAGCATTTTCTGTTTTTGTTTCTGATTTACAGCGTCTGCAGTTCTTTCTGTTTTTATATGGAGAACATACATTTTTGTGGGATGTGAGCATCCCTGGCTGGCCAAAGTTTATTGCCCATCCCTAGTTGCCCTTGAGAAGGTGGTGGTGAGCAATGTTCTTGAACCACTATAGTCCACCACACTTTGTTGCATTTAGCTCCATGCATGTGATTTTAAAGTAGGCCACCTTGTGCCCCAAGCACTTATAGGGCAGTTCAGGATTATAGGTCAATACTCACTGTCTGAACTCTGAGAGTGCAGATAAGAGACATTAGAGGACAGCACCATCAACAGTTTGGCATTCCCTCAGCACTGCTGTGTGGAAGCTTGATCTTGGTTTTGTGTGCTTGACTTAATTCCACAACCTGCTGACCTACGTGTAAGAGAGCAAGCCACTGAGCTACAGCATGCAGGGGGATGAAATGTAAACTATATGTCATATATAACAAAGTGTAGGTGTGTGCGGGGAACACTGTAAGGGACCAGAGCACCAGTTAGCACAGGTAACAAAATTACAATTGCTAACTATCAGCAAGTGGCTCATCAACAACCAGAGTCATTGATCCTATCAGTTACATAGATAATTTGAGGAGCATCCTGTAAAAATCAATACCCATTTCATAACAGCACAGTGCCAGAGTAGACTAGACTTTCAACAGCGAGGGGACTCCAGTTGGTCATTCATTCAGCCCAAACTAGTCAGACTCCATTGATTATGAAACTTTGGGACTTCCCAGATGAACCTTTACAAATACAAGTAAAAGTTTAAGTGTAGTGTTCTCTCGTGCCCACATTTTACACTTTCTCTCTCACACGCACATAATCTTTCACAATCTAACACACACTTTTTTGAACATAATTTGCACCAGCGAAAGAGTGGAGTTGCTGAATGTGTAGCCATTTTGTCAGCCTCCACCCACTGACCCATGACCTCATTACTCAAGCAGTATTCTTGATCTGTCGCATTGTGAACACAGTGAGTATTCACACAGAGCTGGACCACTCTCCAAGGCCCGAGTGCCCAGCTCCAGTCCCACGTGCAGAACAGTCAGTGCATTGTGTCTCAGGGTATGCCCAGGCTGGCACAGACTCTGGTCTGAAGCTCGTTCTGTCGACTCTTGGTGGGAGGGGTGGTTGCTGACCAGAGTCTGAGATCATTCTGGGTAGAAGCCAGAACTTAAAAGAAGGAAGTACTTGCATTTATATAGCCACCTTTCATGTCCTCAGCAAGTCCCATAGTGCTCTACAGCCCGTGAAGTGCATTCGCTTTTATGATGTGGGTAGTGTGGCATCCAATTTGTGCACAGCAAGATCCCACATACAGCAGTGATCTGTTAATATTTTATTAGTGACATTTGAGGGATCGATAGTTAGATAGACATAACTATTACTGAAGAAAGCATATTTTGTTGAATCTTTTTGCCTTACACTCATTAGACCATCTCTCAAGAATGACCGAAGTAAAAGGAACTCAACAACGTATCTTACGTGAGAGGAGAGTACTGATTGGTTGAGGCGTTGCCATTGCAAATGCATTGTCTGCTCCAATGAAATGCTTGTCCAATCACCAACCTTCTCTCATACAGGGTTTTCCCTTGAATTCAAAGAACAGAATCCCCATAGTGCATAAGGAGGCCATTCTGCCCACCAAGTCTGCACCAACCCTCCAAAGAGCATCACACTCAGACTCACCCCTGTAATTCTGCATATCCTATGGCTAACCCACCTAGCCTGCCCATCTTTGCACTGTGGGAGGAAACTGGAGCACCCAGAGGAAGCCCACACAGACATGGGGAGAACGTGTAAATTCCACACAGTCACCCAAGGCTGGAGTTGAACCTGGATCTCTGATGCTGTGAGGCAGCAGCGCTAACCACTGAGCCACTGTAAGAATTGATATTTTTGCAAGTTGTTAAGACAAACAGGGTGAACAAAGTGTGTCTTTTTACAGCAATATTCAAGCTCTGTACAACCAAATGAACATTTGTGAAGAAATTTGCCAGGATATTGCGGTGTACTGTCCAGCTCTTCCTCACAATAGTATCCATGGGACCTTTTGTGTTTACCTGAGATGACAAACAGAAACTGAACCTTTCATGAAATACAGCACCTCCAACAGTGTAGCATTTTCCCCAAAAGCATCAGCCAGGTTTATGTGCTCACATTTCCAGTCTAGGACTTGAAAGTATGACCTTCTGACCAAGGTGGGAGTGACTGCCACCCACTGAGTGCCAAAGCATAGGTTAATTAGTGAAGCTGGTTATACAACTAGAGAGGCAGCACGGTGGCTCGGTGGTTAGCACTGCTGTCTCACAGCGCCAGGGACCTGGGTTCAATTCCACCCTCAGGCAACTGTCTGTGAGGTGTTTGCACATTCTCCCTGTGTCTGTGTGGGTTTGCTCCAGTTTCCTCCCACAGTCCAAAGATGTGCAGGTTAGGTGGATTGGCCATGCTAAATTGCCCATAGTGTTTGGGGATGTGTAGATTAGGGGGTGGGTTTGTGTGGGATGCTCTGAGGGTTGTTGTGGACTTATTGGGCTGAAGGGCCTGTTTCCTGTAGGGATTCTATGAAAGAGAAAGATCCAGAGAAACCAATACTGTTAAAACCATAATTTTAGAAAGCAGGGAGAGAAGAAACATATCTCCAGGCCAGATAGCTTAATGCCTCATACTGGGAAAATGCTAGAGTCCGTGGGTGGCTCTGTTGCCTCACAGTGCCAGGGACCGAGGTTCAGTTCCACCTTCAGACAACAGTCTGTGTGGAATTTGCGCGTTCCCCCTGTGTCTGTGTGGGTTTCCTCCCACAGTGCGAAGATGTTCAGTTTGGGTGGACTGGGTATGCTGAATTGCCCATAGTGTCCAAGTTTGTGTAGGTTAGGTGGGGGGTTAGCCACGGGAAATGCAGGATTACACTGATAGGGTGGGTAGCAGTCTACCCTGATCTTCAGAGAGCTGCAGTAGGCTTGATAGGCTGAATGGCCTGCTTCTACACTGTAGGGAATCTATGATTATAGAGGATGTAATAGCAGAGTATTTAGAAATACATGATTTAGTCAAGCAGAGGTCAGCATGGTTTCATGAAGGGGAAGTCATACCAGACACATTTACAAGCTGGATAGATAAAGGGGAAGTAGTAGACGAAGTATATTTAGATTTTCCGAGGGTATTTAATACAGTACCACATTTTAGATTACTTGGTAAGATAAGGGCCCATCATGTTGAGGGTGGTATGTTAGCAGGTATAGGGGATTGGTAACTAATTGAAGACAGAGAGTTCGGATAAGTGGGTCATTTTTAGGATGGCAAACCTGTAATTAGTGAAGTGCTACAGGGATCAGTGCTGAGGCCACAGTTATTTACAATATACGTGAACAACCTGATTGAGGGAAGGGAATGTACTGTCGCCAAGTTTGCAGATGACTCAAAAGTAGGTGGGAAGGCAAGTGATGAAGTTGATACAGTGCAGAGGGATGTGTACAGGTTTAAGTGAATGGGCAAAGACTTGGATAATGGAACATAATGCAGGAACATGTGAGCTGATGCACTTTGACAGGAAGGATAGGGAGCTGAATATTGTTTAAATGGAGATAAACTGCAGAAAGCTACAGCACAAAGGGACTTGGCAATCCCTGTGCATAAATCAGAAAAATTTAGCAGGCAATTGCATTGGCAGTTCAGGGAAGGCAAATGGAATATTAATGTTTATTTCAAGGGGGATGGAATATGAAATAGGTAGGTCTTTCTAAAACTATACAAGGCATTAGTAAGAGCACACCTAGAAGACTGTGAACAGTTTTAGTCCTCTGATCTAAGGAAAAACTGTCAGAAACCACACAAAGAGATAGTAAGAACTGCTGATAATGCAGTGTGGAGCCGGAGGATCGCAGCAGGCCGGGCAGCATCAGAGGAGCACGAAAGCTGACGTTTCGGGTCAGGGCCCTTCTTCAGAAATGGGGGAGGGGGGAGGGGGCTCTGAAATAAATAGAGAAAGGAGGGGTGGGGCTGGGGAAGGTAGGTGGGATGGTGATAGGTGAGTGCAGGTAGGTAGTGGTGGGGATTGGTCAGTGGGATGGGAGGAGCGGATAGGTGGGAGAGAAGATGGACAGGTTAAGTCAGGTCAAGGAGGAGGGGATGAGAGGGAGGGTTGGTCATGGGATGAGGCCACGGGTGGGGACATTTTAAAACTGGTGAATTCCATGTTTAGGCCATTGGGCTGTAGGGTCCCGAGGTGGAATATGAGGTGCTGCTCTTCCAGTTTCCAGGTGGCGTCATTGTGATGCTGGAGGAGGCCCAGGATGGACATGTCACCCAGGGAGTGGGAGGATGGAGTTGAAATGGTGTGCGATTGGAAGGTGTTGTCGTTTGTTGCGAACTGAGCATAGGTATTCCACAAAGCGGTCTCCAAGCCTCCACTTGGTTTCCCCGATGTTGAGGAGGCCACATCGGGAACAGCGGACGCAGTATCCCAAGTTGATTGATGTGCAGGTTAACCTCTGTCAGATGTGGAAGGTTTGTTTGATGCCTTGGATGGAGGTGAGGGAGGAGGTGTAGGGGCAGGTGTAGCACCTCCTGCGGTTGCAGGGAAAAGTGCCGGGTGTAGTGGGGAGTGTGGAGCAGACGAGGGAGTTGCTGAGAGAGCAGTCCCTACGGAAGGCACATAAGGGTGGGGAGGGAAATATATCCTTGGTTGTGGGGTCGGATTGCAGGTGGCGGAAGCGGCGGAGAATGAATCCAGAGGTTAATGGGGTGATATGTGAGGACAAGGGGAATTCTGTCTTTGTTTTTATTGTGGGGAAGGGGATGTGAGGGTAGAGGTGCAGGAAACACGAGATGCGGTTGAGAGCATTTTCCTCCGCTGCGGGGGAAGTTGCGGTCCTTGAAATACAAGGACATCTGGGATGTCCAGGAGTGGAATGTCCCATCTTGGGAGCAGATGTGGTGGAGGTGAAGGAATTGGGAATAGGGGATCACATTCTTGCAGGAAGGTGGGTGAGAGGAGGTGTAGTCTAGGTAGCTGTGGGAGTCGGTGGGCTTGAAATAGATATCAGTGTTGAGCCAGTTACTAGAGATGGTGACACAGAGGTCCAGGAAGGAGAGAGAGGTATCAGAGATGGTCCAGGTAAACTTGAAGATGGGGTGAAAGGTGTTAGTAAAGTTGATGAACCGTTCAAGCTCCTTGTGGGAGCACGAGGCGGTGCCGATACAGTCATTGATGTAACGGAGGAAGAGGTGGGGGATGGGGTCAGTGTAGCTGTGGAAGAGGGACTATTCCACGTATCCTACGAAGAGGCAGGCATAGCTTGGGCCCATGTGGGTGCCCATGGCCGCCCCCTTCATCTGTAGGAAGTGGGAGGAATTAAAGGAGAAGTTGTTAAGGGTGAGGATGATTTCGGCTAAGCGGATAAGGGTGTTGGTGGAGGGGGACTGGTTGGGCCTACGGGAAAGGAAGAAGCAGAGGGCTTTTAGGCCATCCACGTGGGGGATACAAATCACACAACACCAGGTTATAGTCCAACGGGTTTATTTGAAATCGCAAGCTTTCGTACTGCTGGTCCTTCGTCAGGACTTCACCTTGGACTCTTGAACTATAACCTGGTGTCATGTGACTTCTGACTTTGTCCACCCCAGTCCAACACCGACACCTCCACATCACACCTAAAGAAAGGTACGCTGGTATTAGAGGCAGATTAAAGGTTCACTAGGCTGAGCCTGGTCTAATGAGAACAAGTTGAGTAGGTTAGGTCTACACCTGTTGAAGTTTAGAAGACCGAGAGGTGACCTGACTGAAACATGCAGATTCTTAAGCAGCTTGACAGAGTAGACGTGGAGAGGTTGTTTCCCCTTGTGGGAGAGCCTAGGACCAGTGAGATATTCTCAGAGTAAGGGGTCACACATTTGAGACAGAGGTGAGTAGCAGATTTAATGGGCTGAATGGTTTGCTCCTGCTCCTGTGTCTCACGCTCTGAGCCGAGACCTGGACTAGACCAGACTCATTTTTAAATCCATTGGATTCCAGGAATTTGGAGTAGTTTTGTGAGGATTGTAATTCAGTGTTTTCCTTCCACACATAACCCATTTGCAGGAATATTGTTCCTCTGCCTGATAGAGAAATGCTGAAGAGAAACAAATTAAGCAATTTGGAGTGTCCCATGATCTGTATTTGAATCTTTACAAGTTGTATTTAATCTGCGGCTTTTATACAGCAAAATATTCCAAGGTGCCTCATGGAATGTTATCAAACAATATCATCTTTAAAACAGCACTCGCAAATAAATCCAACCAAGAAATTCAGGACAAATGTCTTCCCCGAGACAGCGGGTGGATGCTGGATTTGCTGCAATGGGAAGTGGTCAAAGTGAATGGTGTCACTGTATTGAAGGGAAACCCAAGGCTAGGGGGAAGGAAATAGAAGAATCGGGAGTTGGGATCATATGAGGAGGCAGTTGGGAGGAGGTTGGGGAGAGGGTGAAGTTGGAAAGAGGTTGGTGAGGAGCAGATAGACTGACACAGAGCGTCTGGTGGAATGTGTTGTAAAGCTTGATGTAGCTACTTGACACTGAGTCCAATCCTTATCTGCGATAAAAGAGATATTAGACCAGGTGACCAAAATCTGGGTCAAAGAGGGAGGTTTTTTTTATTTCACAGAGAGTATAGGTATCACCAGCAAGGCCAGCACTTTTTGGCCATCCATAATTGCCCATTGAACCAAGGGACTTGCTTGGCCTGCCTGCCCCTTGGCCACTAACTAGGGGCGGCACGGTGGCTCAGTGGTTACCACTGCTACCTCACAGCACCAGGGATCCGGGTTTGATTCCACTCTCGGGCGACTGTGTAGAGTTTGCACATTCTCCCCGCGTCTGCATGGGTTTCTTCCTGGTGCGCTGGTTTCCTCCCACAGTCCAAAGATGTGCAGGTTAGGGTGGATTGGCCATGCTAAATTGCCCGTAGTGTCCAGGGATGTGCAGGCTAGGTGGGATAGCCATGGGAAATGCGGGGTTACAGGGACAGAGTAGGGGGTGGGTCAGAGTGGGATGCGTTTCAGAGGATCAGTATGGATTGAATGGACCAAATGGCCTGCTTCCATACTGTAGGGATTCTATTTCAGAGAGCAGTTAAGAGTAAACCACATTGTCGTGGGTCTGAAGCCACATGTAGGCCAGAGCAGGTAAAGATGACAGATTTCCTTTCCTAAGGGACATTAGTGAGCCAGATGGGTTTTTTTTAAACAACAAAGATTAATGATGAGGCTAGATGTTCTTTGAATTGGAGTTTTACCATCTGCCATGGTGGGATTCAAACCCATGTTCCCAGAGCATTAGCCTGGAGGTCTGGGTTACTGGCCCAGTGACATCACCACCACCTTCTCTTAAAGAAGTAACTTCAAGGTGAAGAGGGAGAGAGTGAGAGACAGATGGGCTTAGGGAGGGGATTTCCGAGTTTAGGATTTGGGCAGTAGAAGGCAGTGTTGTGAATGGGATAGGGGTTTGTGCCAGAACTGGAGGAATAAAGAGACACTGCAGAGCATTTCAGTGAAGGCCACCCAAGGAAGATCACTACAAAATGGTCATTCATCTCCAATTTGAAGTGTTTTCCATGGAAGTGCCCTCTAAGTATTAGAATGCTTCTGAACTTGTACAGAGTGCTTTATCACATAGAACATAAACCTATCATTACAAGCATTTAAGGTGAGAGGGGGAAAGTTTAAAGGAGATGTGAGGGGCAAGTTTTTTACACAGAGAGTGGTAGGATTCTGGAATGTGCTGCCAGGGGTAGTGATGGAGACAGATATGACAGGGGCATTTAAGAGACTTTTAGATAAGCTCATGAATATGCAAGGAATGAAGGGGTTTGGACCAAGGGCAGGCAGAAGGGATGAATTTAATTTGGCATCATGTTTGACATGATATTTTGGGCCGAAGGGCCTGTTCCTGTGCTGTACTGTTCTATGTTCTATGTAAGTCAGACTGAACATTTGACATCCACCAATTTTCACCACATTGTATATAATTTTTCTTTTTATTTGATAGTATCCTTAATTTCATTGGTTAACTATAGCCCGTTTATCCCTTTCCCAGAATCCTCCTTTCTCACTGGGCTGTATATTTTCTGTGAGGAATGAACTATTTTCTTAAACATGTGCCATTGTTCCTCAACTGTCTTTTCTGTAAAATCCCTTTTCCAGACAATTTCAGCCAACGCATCCCTATGTAACTATCCTTACTTAAGTTTAGCACCATTGTTTCTGACTCAAATTTCTCACTCTCAAACTGATTGGTAAATTCTGCCATATTATGGTCACTGTCCTGACCAGATCTAAAATAGCCTGATCCCTACCTATTGTCTGAGAAAACTGTCTTAAATGCACTCTGTAAATTCCCACTCATGGCTACTTCTGCCAATTTGATTTACTTAGTCTACATGGAGATTAAAGTCACCAATGATTAATGTATTGCCATCTTCCACGTCCTCATCATCTCCTGATCTATTTTCTGCCACAGCCCCATGGACCACTGCCTCCTTTCCTTTGTTAGTTGTTACCACCAACCTCGTGGATTTTAGCTTAAAGGTTCTGTCTGGGTCTGAGCCTAGTAGGGGTCTGGGCTGATCCCAGGCCTGGGTTGAGTCTGGATTTGAGTCCAGGTCTAGTTGAGTCTAGTCCAGGTTGAGACTGAGGGCAGGTCTGGATTGAGACCAGGTTTGGGTTGAGTCTGCATTCATTCAGGGTCTGGATCCAGTGTACTGACAGGATTCCAAGCAAACTGCTTCATGGATTAGCTGGACTGCCTGTCTCTTCAGGAATGCCTTGTTCTAACAAGCCCAGCTCACTGCCTCACCCCCACCCCAGACACATCCTCATTGAAGCTACCAGCCCTCCAGGATTGGACTGGAGCGTCTGGGTATTTCAGACATTAACTGTCAGTCAATCTCGGTTTTCATTTTTGTTTAAGTTTCTTTCATCGTGTCCACTGATTAATTATTTAAAAAATGAAGAATTAGGGAAAAGTGTCTCTTCTGCCAAGTCAACCCTATTGGATAAGTCTTCCCATTCTGGCAGGTCATGTGATGAATCTGCAGGATTATGTCCAGTTTATTGGCAATTCTTAGTAAAAAGATTCGGCACAGAGGAAATTAGAGCCTGGACTCCCCTTTGCCAGCCCCAGTCCTATCCGCTGTGTGTGTACAGTGAGGTTTCTGTCATGCTGCTGCCTCTCAGGCACTGGGAGCAGATTGATCGATACCTGCAGTGGGTCCGGGGAATCAATGAGAAGCTGCTGATTGGAATACCAGGAGCAGTGAGCTTTAGTGCGACTACCAGAACCTGACTGAGAGATTAATTTCATGCCCTCCTGATTTAAAAGAGAGAGAGAGAGAGAGAGCGAGAGGTGCAGCTGAGAGCTTTAAGATGTTCTGTCGTGAGGAGCACGGAATTTTCTAATCAGTGAAAAGTCTTTGCTCAGTTAAACAGCTGGCAATGTGTGGCCACCGATTCTTTGCTGAGCCTGTTGGCAATTTTCAAAGGGAATTAGATTCAGTTGGATCACCGGGTCTCGGACCCATGGCTTTGTTCAGGTTTGTGTTCTAAGCGTTTCATTTTTTTCTTGCTGGAAAGGATCATGGCTCCACAGCTGATGATGCTGTGCGGTTTATCATTAATGAGCGATGGGCTGGCTGTCTCTGAGCTTCTGAACTGCAAAGGGCAACATGTTTAGTCGCAGACATGTCCCTGACGGACAGACGGACACACACACAAACAGACAGACACGCACACAGACAGATACCCACACCCACACACACTCTCACACAGACACACACCCATGCACAAACATGCACAGACCCACACACGACACACGCACACACAGGCTGGCACTTTCTGTGTTGAGGGTGCTAGGATGGCTGACCATCAAAGCAAATGATAGCCCTGCTGGTCTGGCCATGCGGTACTGCGCTTATCGCCTTGTAGAACAATGTTTAAAACCACCGCATTCTGTACTGTGCTACCGTGTAGTTCACGGTATCACTGTGACACACAGTATGGCATTGCAAAGTACTGCTGGAAGAGGATACGATTTTATGTGCTGACTTTAGAAGAACAGGTCACTGGTACAGATTTAAACATACAAAGTGGAGTGCAGGAGGGGGCATTTCTTGTTTATTAAAAACCGTGACTCCTCTATTTGTGTTGGTGTCTGGCTTATTTATTGCCCACCGCTAATTGCCCTGGAACAGATGAGTGACTCCCTCAGCCATTTTGGAGTCAATCACATTGCCATTAGCCTGGAGTCACGTGTAGGCTAGAATAGTCAATATCTTTATCTCTAAACAAAATGAATGAATCAGATTCATTTTTACAACAAAAATCCACTCAGTTCATGGTTGCTATTAGTGAGATTAATATTTATTTCACATTCATTAATTAAATTAAGATTCTTCTAGTGACCTATAGAAGTTCATAAAATAATGATGGGCATGGATAGTGTAAATAGCCAAGGTCTTTTCCTCAGGGTAGGGGAGTCCCAAACTAGAGGGGCATAGGTTTAAGGTGAGAGGGGGAAAGATTTAAAAGGGACCCAAGAGGCAACTTTTTCACACAGAGGGTGGTGTGTGTATGGAATGAGCTGCCAGAGGAAGTGGTGGAGGCTGGTACAATGACAACATTTAAAAGGCACCTGGATGGGTACATGAATAGGAAGGGTTTGGAGGGATATGGGCCAAATGCTGGCAAATGGGATTAGATTAATTTAGGATACCTGGTTGGTGTGGACGAGTCAGACCGAAGGGTCTGTTTCCGTGCTGTATCTTTCTATACTTTGTGGTGGTATTTGAACTTCTATTTGTCGAGTTTCCAGCCTCTGTAGTTACTGGTTCAGTAGCTTTACCAAAATACCAGTGACCCCACCTGATCAAACAGATAGAATGTATTTGCTGAGACTGCAGAGCTCACTGCCACGAGGTGTATTCAAAGCAGACAGCACTAGCAAATTTCCAGTTGATCAGAGGTGGGAGAGAGGGATCTGTGAGGGTGGGTGGGAGCTGGGTAGGAAGAGGTTGGTGTGGAGATGAGTTATAGAACGATCTAGCACAGAAGGAGGCCATTTGGCCTGTCATGCCCGTGCAAGAGCCATTGACTGGTCCCATCACCTGCTCCGAGCCCTGCAACTTCTTCCTGTTTAAAATACTTTCCAATTGCCTTTTGCTATTGACCCTGTCAGGTTAAAAACACTGACAAAGAGTAGCCCAGCTGAATCGGCAGATTCTGTGCTGTTGCTTCTGTCTAAATCTCTGAAACCTTTCATCACAGCCAGAGTAGGCTGGGGCACAAAACTACCGTATTCCATACTGTCACTTCTGAAGGGGTGGAGCTGAGAGTCTGTGCCCAGTGGGTTAGTTAGTATCATGCTGGGAACATGAACATCGTTTTGTAAATTGACTCTGAGTGCAGTTGTTAAACTGAAGTCAGGGCTGAGTCTGCAGCAACTTTGTTGACAGCTTAAGCTTCCTGGCACCATCTCAGAGTGGATTTCATGCTACCGAATGTAGACCTCAGTAATAAGCAGAAGTCACCATTTGCTAAGGAGCAAAGATTTAAGGGTGAACTTTCCTGTTATACAGAACTTGTAGTTCAGATACTACAACAACTTACATTGAGATAGCATCTTTAACACAGTTTAAAAATCTCCCAAGGGTTTTCAATGTGGTGTGAGTTGGGTAGCAATCAATACGGAGTCACACAAGGAGGCAACATGCCCAAGTTGTCAAAAACCTGGACTTGGAAACAGGTTTTAAGGATTGACTTAAGCAAAAACTGAGAGATTTAGGCAGAGCATTGCAGCACTTAGGGCCCAAACACCAATGGTGGAACGATTGAAAATTGGCGATGTGCAGGAGAACAGAAGAATTAAGAGCAGGAGCAAATTACTGCAAATGCTGGAATCTAAACTGAAAACAAAAAAAGGCTGGAAATCGCAGCAGGTCAGGCAGCATCCATGGAGAGAGAGCAAGTTAACATTTCCAGTTCTACTCTACATTGGAGAAACCAAACGCAGACTCAGTGACAGCTTTGCAGAGCACCTCTGGTCTGTGCACAAGCATGACCGCAACCTTCCTGTAGCTGGTCATTTTAACACAGTGTCCTGCTCACATGCCCCTGTGTCTGTCCTGGGCATGCTGCAGTTGTCCAGTGAATCACAACACAAACTGGAGGAACAACATCTCATCTTCAAACTCGGTATTTTACAGCCTTCTGGGATCAATATTGAGTTCAACATCTTTAAGTTGTGAACCAACTCCCATTCCTTCCCTTTCTTTTACCTTTACTTGTTACATTCTCTGTCACCATGCCCTCTCTCCCCTCCACCCCACCCCAGTGGGACCGTATGTCCTTCCCAGTCTGACAGTTAGACACACCATTGTTCTGCCATTCTCACATTTTGATCACTTAATCTGAACTATCAGCGCCCTTTCTCCCCTAACACTCCAAAACCCCCCACCTCCCTCACACTATTGCATAAATGCTGTCCCCTCCACACTTCAGCTCTGATGAAGAGTCATGTAGACTCGAAACATTAGCTCAAGATACCAAGGTGTAGAGCTGGAGGAACACAGCAGGCCAGGCAGCATCAGAGGAGCAGGAAAGCTGACGTTTCTTCTGGACCCTTCTTCAGAAATGAAGAATCTCGAAACCTTAGCTTACTTTCTCTCCATGGATGCTGCCTGGCCTGCTGTGATCTCCAGCACTTGTTGTCTTCAATTAAGAGCAGGAGTAGGCCATTCAGCCAGTCGAGCTTGCTTTGGAATTTCGTTGGATCATGGCTAATCTGATTGTGACGTCAACAAGGATTGGCCCACTCTTGATTCCCTTGTCAACGAACTATCTATCTTCACCTTGAATATAGTCACTGACCCAGACTCTGCTGCTGTCTGTGGAAGAGAATTCCTGACTCTCTCAGGGAAAGACTTTTCCCCTCATCTTCGTCTCCATGGGAGATCTCTCATTTTTAACTCATGTCTCACAAATCTGGAGGCCAGACTTGGAGGAATGGCAAAGGTTGATAAAGGATTGGCTTGGGAGGGGGGTTGATAGGAGATTACAGAGGTGGGGGCTGGAGGGATTTGAACACAAAGCAGAGAATCTAGAAATCGCTGGACAGGGAGCCACTGTCGTTACAGATCACAGGGAAATGGGTGGTGGGAGAGACCTGCCAGGAGAATGTTAGAATAGTTGAACTTAGAGGAAACAGTAGCACTGGTGAAGGGCTTTTATTGTGGATGAAGTGGGGCAAGGTTGTGATATTAGTAACTAGGCCAGTCATAAAGTTTTCAGTTCAGCTAGAGAGCCAAGGATATAATAAAATACAGTTGACCTTATCGTGAACCTTGTAGGATTAAAATCACTGATGTTTCAATCATTCAGAACATTGTGGTTCTTAGTGTGAAAGCAATGCTCAGGGTTTAAATATGGAATTGGTATCATCAGATTAACACAATTCCATGCATTTCTCTTCAGTGAGAGCTGTCTTATCTTGTTGGAGGATTTGTTTATGATTGTATACCCCACAGGGATTAACAAAGCAGCTATGACACTGACCTTGGCTTGTTGGAGGATGCCAGACCTTGTATACTTTGATAAGCTTCTATTTCAGAGATGGACTGGATGCTGGTTTTTGGGGACTACAGCTGCCAAATGACTGAAGATTAATAAAGAGAGTGTTACAATAAGAGGGTGAGCGCACAAGAAATTCAATTGCAAACAGTAAAATCTTCTACCAGTGAGTAAAAAGTGAGTCGTTAAATGTTGGTGCTGTAGAAATATAATTTGAGTAGAGAGTCTCACATTTAAGGTAGAGATGGGAGGAATTTCTTCTTTTGGAGTGTCATTGATCTTTGGAATTCTTTTCCTCAGAGAGCAGTGGAAGCTGGGTCATTGATATATTCAAAGCTGAGTTAGGCAGATTTGTGACCTATGAAGGAGCCAGAGGTTACAAGGAACAAGTATGAAAGAAAATTTGAGGCTACCATCTGAATGGCAGAGCAGACTTGAGGGGCTGAATAGCCTACTTCTGTTCCTATGTCTTGTATTCTTTTCACTTTTTTAGGTTTGGAGTTATGCTGGGAACAGCTAGACCAGGATTTAATTTAGGAGGAGGATTCCGGGTAGGACCGAGCCAGGATTAGAATTCCAAAACGCATCTGATAAAGTGCCACATGAGACTAATGAATAAAAGTTAGATCACATGGAATCAAACGGCTAGTAGCAACTTGGGTACAAAAATGGCTGAGTTACAGGGAACAGAATACTCATTTACCAGATGGGAGGATGGTTTGTAGTAGGGTTTCCAAATGGACAGTTTAGGACCCTTGGTCATCCTGATATGTATTAATGACTGAGATCTTGATGTTCCAGGCACATGGTCAAAATTTGCAGATGATACAAAACGTGGAAGCATTACAAACTGTTTAGGAGGGTAGTGTAGAACTTCATAAGGACACAGACACGTTAGGGGACTGGGCAGACACATGACACATGACATTCAGTGTGAAGAAATGTGAAGTGAATTCATTTTGGTAAGACTAGCTTCGGCAGAATAAAATATTGTACAGCTGTAAAGGGTTTGCAGAAGCAGATGGACACACCAATTTATGTGTTTATGTCATTGAAGGTGGCAAGATAGCCTGAGAAAACTGTTAATAAAGCAAGTAGTATCCTGCACTCTATTTCCCTGGAGCATCGAAGGCCGACGGGTGAACTTATTGATGTGTATAAAATCGTAAGGGACATAGACAGGGTGAATAGCCAAGGTCTTTTACCTAGGCTGGGGGAGTCCAAAATGAGATGGCACAGGTTTAAGGTGAGAGGGGAAAGATATAAAAAAGATCTGGGGGCAACTTTTTCACACAGAAGGTGGTGCGTGTATGGAATGAGCTGCCAAAGGAAAGGTGGAGGCTGGTACAATGACAGCATTTAAAAAGCATCTGGATGGGTATGTGAATAGGAACGGTTTGGAGGGATATGGGCCAAATGCTGGCAAATGGGACTAGGTCAGACTTGGATGTGAGGTTAGCATGATGAGTTGGACCAAAGGATCCGTTTCTGTGCCGTATGACTCTATGACTCTATAACTCTATATTAGCAGCTGAGAATACAAGAGCAAGGAGGTGATATGAAACATGTATAATACACTGGTTCAACCTCAGCTGGAGTACTATGTCCAGTTCAGTTCTGGAAAATACTATCTGGAGAGTGTGGGGGAAGTAGGTTCACTCGAGTGGTTAGGGTCTGGAATGTACTGTCTGACAGTGTTTGGGGAGGCAGGTTCACTCAAGTGGTTAGGGTCTGGAATGTGCTGTCTGACATTGTGGGGGAAGCAGGTTCACCCGAGGCTTTCAAAAGGGAAAAGGAGAAAATTGCAGAGTTCAGGGGAAAAGGCAGGGGAATGGCATGATGTGAATTGCTCCTTCAGAGAGCCAGTATGGACATGATGGGCTAAATGGCCCTTTTCTGTGCTGTACCCATTCTGTGAGTATGGTTTGGAGTTATGTTTGCATTAACTTTACTCCTTCCTAAGGTTTGTTCTCAGTCAGAGATGTGTAATAGCTAAAGCCTCCAATGGGACAGCACGGGAGATATCAGATATCCCATGACCTTTGTAAAAATACTATGCAGGCTAGGGTTCCTATAATTAGGGTCAAGAGCTTGTAAGAAGCTCTGACACTGTGTCTCAGAAATTTGAAAAACAACTTGACAGCAACACATTGTCACTGAACATGTGGGGCATTCTTCACTGGAATAAATCTGCCCCACGACCCACTGTTTACAAACACATACCTTTTCACCCTCTTCATAGCAAATCAATATTTGATTCATGCTCCATTCCAGGGATCATCATTGACAGCAGCGTAATGCTGACTCACAGGATCTGTAGACTGTGTTACTGTTGCAATCACAGGCCGCATATCTTTGAATGTTCCTTCCATTGATGTAGCGTAGATCAATATGCCTACAGTACACTTACTGTTTGGCTGTAGAGGTGAAGTTGACATTGTCCTACCAGACCTCAGGCTGCTCTCTCATCAAAGGGAGAGAGAGACAACTGGTTGTGGTTTAACCTGAGGGTCACCACATCTCAGGCAAGGGGAGAGGTTGAGAAGGAGAGTAACCTCAGCTGGTGCAGGGATTGAACCCACACTGTTGGCCCCACTCTGTATTGCAAGCCAACCATCCAGCCAACTGTACTAACTGACCCCAAGAGCTGCAGAACCTAGGATGAATAAAATATTAGAAGCATAGGAAATTGGAGCAGGAGTAGGCCATTCAGCCCTTCAAGCTAGCCCTACCACTCAATATGATCATGGTTGTCCTTCCGACTATTTGGGAGTTTTAACATGGACTTCTGAAGTTTGAAAAAAAACTGATATTGAAATTAAGAGATAACAAGGTGTGGAGCTGGATAACACAGCAGGCCGAGCAGGAAGGCTGACGTTTCGGGTCTAGATCCTTCTTCAGAAAATGATATTGAATTTACTTTCAGCTGGATGGATTATTTTGTTTGAAACCTCAGGAATTGGCAGGATAAGGATATCAAAGGTAAAACGCTGGTAAATACAAACTGCACATTGATATCTGACTGTCCCACAGACAAACTCTCCCACAACAGTCCATCCCTCAAGCACACCAACTCTCCCGTCAAAAAGAAGGTTTTTCCAATGTTTTGAATTTCTGAAGAAGAGTGAAACCAGACTCAACATGTTAACTCTGTTTCTCTCTCCACAGATGCTGCCAGACCTGCTGAGTTTCTCCAATAGTGTCTGTGTTAGTTTCAGATTTCCAACATCTGGAGCATTTTGTTTTTCTCTTTCCGATATTTCACTTGATTCAATTTAATCCTAATGTTTGTATTTTTCTGGCTGAATGTAAAGTGATATTCTAGTTTTGACCCCAGCTGTTCAGTGTTTTGTATATTCCTTGACAGCAGCAAGTTGTATGAGTCTTTGGTTCTTGTTTGTTTACTTCCAATTGTGACAAGACAAATGAAGAGCAGCCACTATATCTCAGTTCTAGCGATACCTTTCAGTTTTAGCGAAAGTGTAGCTGCAGATAGACAGGGTGGTGACGAAGGTATTTGGCACACCGGCCTTTATTGGTCAAAACATTGTGTGTAGGAGTTGGGAGGTCATGTTGCGCCCGGACAGGACATTGGTGAAGAGAGGTAGTAAGAACTGCCGATGCTGGAGAATCTGAGATAACAAGGTGTAGAACTGGATGAACACAGCAGGCCAAGCAGCATCAGAGGAGCAGGAAAGCTGACGTTTCGGGTCTGGACCCTGTTTTCTGAAAAAGGGTCCAGACCTGAAACATCAGCTCTGGGACATTGATGAAGCCACTTTTAGAATTGCGCGCAGTTCTGGTCAGTCTACTAAGGGAAGGTTGTTATTAAAAAGGGTGCAGAAAAGATTTACACGGGTGTTGCTGGGACTGGAGGGTGTAAGCCATAGGGAGACGTTGACTAGGTTGGGGCTTTTCTCCTCTGGAGCATTGGAGGCTGACGGGTGACCTTATAGAGGTTTATAAAATTATAAGGGGCATGGACAGGATGAATAGTCATGGTCTTTTTCCACAGGGTAAGGGAGTCCAGATCTAGAGGGGCATGGGTTTAAGGTGAGATGGGAAAGATTTAAAAGGGACCTGAAGGGCAACTTTTATCACTGAGAGGAAGTGGTGCAGACGAAGTGGTGGAGGCTGGTACAATTACAACATTTAAAAGGCATCTGAGTGGGTCCATGAATAGGAAGGGTTTGGAGGGATATGGGTCAGCTGTTGGCAAATGGGACTAGGTCAGATTGGGACGTCTGGTTGGCGTGGACAAATTGCTATTTGACTCTCTTACTGATGACTCTGTCAGCAGGTAATACTAACAGAGATCTGTCCCTCAACACCAATCATCTCGTAAACCCCTCCTCCTACCACAGCTCATCAGCTGCTGAAATCTCCATCTGCCTTACCTTCGGATTTGATAATTCCAGCAAACCCTCAAGCTGGTCTCCGAAACATGTACCCTCGCTCGGCTTCAGCTCATCAGAACATCCTGGATGAATCCAATCTTCCAATTAGAGTTCTGCTGTCAGGTTACACCTTTTGCTTGCTGACAAATTTGGTAAAACTGATGTCCTTGCTTTCAAATGCAGCCATGTTCAGGGGTGGTATGGTGGCTTAGCAGTTAGCACTGCTGCCTCACAGCGCCAGGGACCCAGGCTCAATTCCACGTTCGGGTAACTGTGTGGAGTTTACACATTCTCCCTGTGTTTGTGTGGGTTTCTCACATTCCAAAGATGTGCAGGTTAAAATGCTAAATTGCCTATAGTGTGCAGGCTAGGTGGGTTAGCCACAGGAAATGCAGGGATAGGGTAGGAGTGTTGGTCTGGGTGGGATGCTGTTCAAAGGGTTGGTGTGGACTTGATGGGCTGAATGACCTGTTTTTGCACTGTAGGGCTTCTATGAATCTATGATATCCTTGATAGCCCCCTCACCTCACCTTATCCCTGTAAAATACTTCAGCCCAAAACCCTGCAACCATCCAAGATCTCTGTATTCCTCCAATTTTGGCCTCTGGTATATTTTCTTCACTCCATGGGTGGCCTTGCTTTCAGTTGCCAGGGCCCTGGGCTCTGTAATTTCTTCTCTGCATCTTTCCACCACTCTTGGAGAGAGATAGCAAGAACTGCAGATGCTGGAGTCAGAGACAAGACAGTGTGGAGCTGGAGGAACACAGCAGCCCAGGCGGCATCAGAGGAGCAGGAAAGTTGACGTTTTGGGTCGGGACCCATCTTCTTTCATTTTTGAAGAAGGGTCCCTACCCGAAATGTCGACTTTCCCGCTCCTCCGATGCCGCTTGGCCTGCTGTGTTCCTTCAGCTCCACACTGTGTTATCTCTACCTTTCTGACCAGGTTTTTTCAGTTGCCTCTCTTCATTTCTCTTAATGTGACTCAAACTTTGACTGGAATTGTTCATACAAAGTGCTTTGGCATGTTTTATCGATGTTGACGGTGCTACATGGCTGCAAATTGTTGTTGTTTTGGAGATTTCTGATGGTTGATGTCTGATATGTGAGGAATGGTCCCTTGAGTACGGAATCCCCCCGACTGGTGGCATTACCCCCAATGGCCATTGCAGGCACCTTGTGGTTATCTGTCACCTGTACCAGTCTGTGGTACTGGGTAATGGTTGTTTGATGTGTCATCAATCCTCCCTTGTCTTTGCTTTGCCTTGGGGCCTTACCTTGGGAGAGGGTACACAGAGGACACTCTGTTCTTAGATAGCAAGGAGGGTTATTACATGGTAGTGATAATTACAACTACATTGGGCCAGGCATAATCACTGCGACCTTAAGGAACTGCTTGCTCTGTAAACTAGAATAGAACCTCCTTACCTCCACCCACAGACAGTGTGAGGTGTCAGTAGAATGGGTGGAGCCAATGTAACATCGACATTAACACATCAGTACCTTAATACAACACAACACCCAGCAAGCATTGAGATAACAAGGTGTGGAGCTGGATGAACACAGCAGGCCAAGCAGCGTCAGAGGAGCAGGAAAGCTGACGTTTCAGGCCTAGACCCTTCTGGGGTGGCGGGGCTGCGTTGTGGGGGTGGTGGCGGGGCTGCGTTGA
>JAHRHZ010000043.1:2823067-2844494 GCA_024137785.1 Ginglymostoma cirratum | reverse complement strand
TTTTTTTTTGTTAATGACTCTAAAACAGAACCTTCGCCTTCTTGATCCTTTCCCAAGTGAGAATATTTTCTATTCACCCTGTCCTGACCTCTTGTGACCTTTCTATCAAATGAAAGGTCCGGCTGTAAAGGGCACATAGGAGCTGAGAGTCCTGAGTGTATATGTGCGTGAGTCATTAAAGGTGGATGGACAGGTGAAGAGAGTAATTCATAAAATTATTCCATACCCTAGTGTCATGGACCAGACCACACTCCCTCAAAATATTTTAAGAAGGTAGCCTAGGCCCTCACATTTTTTCTTATATTAAAGGCTGTCATGTTTCAGATATGATGGCGGAGTGGACTCGATCGGCCGAATGGCTTTACTTCCACTCCTATGTCTTATGGTCTTATGATGTGACCGGTCAAACTACTCAACGTTCAGCAAAACACAATTTATTTAAACACTGTGTAATTAAAATACAAACAAAAGAAAGAGGAATTTCGGATAACAACACTATTGGAAAACTTAACCAATATAGTACCTATTACTAATTAACTGTTCCAATGCAGTAACATCCCATAAACACAGCCCTTGGCAAAAAGGCCAAATTCAGACACGGATTCTCACAGGCAGTTCTCCAATCCGGGAGGAAAACACATCAAAAGATTCAGAGAGAACAGCAGCAAGGAAACATTCACTGAGGCTTCCAATTCTTTTGAGGACCCCAAAGGCTTCTGCTTTAAAACTAAATCTAAAAAATAAAAGCAAAATGAGAAAGCCTGGTGTGTGAGAGTTGGCCACACCCAGGCTGATTCCATTGTTGTAACTTAAAAAAAACCCGAGGCCTCACAAATTGTTTACTTTTTTTAGAGACAGCTCAGTACCTCTGCCTTACAACCTTCAGAAAAAAACAGGACAAATAACCTCTTAAAGTCACAGCATTGTCACATTTGATTGTGGTGGTTATAGAATATATTGGTAATATAGAATTTCAGTATTACTTGAAAAAAATGGCACATATATTAAACATTTTTGCCTTGCACTTCTGAGCGCAATTCTCAGTAAGTATCGATGGGTTAGTTGGGGGCAGCACGGTGGCTCAGTGATTGGCACTGCAGCCTCACAGCTCTAGGGACCCGGGTTTGATTCCAGCCTTGGGTGACTGTCTGTGTGGAGTTTGCACATTCTCCCTGTGTCTGCGTGGGTTTCCTCCGGGTGCTCCGGTATCCTCCCACAGTCCAAAGATGTGCAGGTTGGGGTGGATTGGCCATGCTAAATTGCCTGTAGTGTTCAGGGATGTGCAGCTTAGGTGGGTTATAGGGGGATGGTTCTAGGTGGGATGCTCCAAGGGTCGGTGTGGACTTGTTGGGCTGAAGGGCCTGTTTCCACACTGTAGGGATTCTATGATGAACTCTGATTGGACAAGGCTCTGCCCAGAGAAATACCAGCATCCTCTGGTAGAATATTAAACTTTGTCCTGTTTTCATTGGCATTTTTGTGAGTGTCCTGATGAGTGCAAGACAAAAAGCTTTTACAAATGTACCTTTCTTTCCAGCAACATTCCAGAGTTTATCAACAGAGCCAAAGATTCCAAGAATAAGGACATTATGGTGAATGAATGTGAAACACTAGTTTGACCTCAACTGAAATATTACATTCTGCTCTGGTCTATAGAGTGGAGGAAAGATGTGAACGCTTTGGAGAGAGTTCAGAAAAGAGGATAAGGAATAAGTCATGGAGAAGCTGGGACTGTTCTCCTTGGAGAAGAGGAGGCTGGGAGGAGATCTGATTGAAGTATTCAAGATTATGGGAAGCTGAGATAGAGTAAATAGAAAATATTCTCATGGAAGGAGTTTTATGTCATTATTAAAAGAAGTAAAAATGATATGGGGGGAAAATGTCTTCACACAGCGAATGGTTAGGATATGGAATGCACTGCCTGACAGTGTGTTGGAGGCAGGTTCAATTGAAGTTTTCAAAGGGTAATTAGACAGTTATTTGAAAAGGAAGAATGTGCAGGGTCTCAGAGAGGAGGCAGGAGAATGACACTGAGTAAGATGATCATTCGGAGAGCTGACACAGACTTGATGGCCTGAATAGCTTCCTGCAGTGCAATAATTCTGGATTCTGAGGACCCCCCTAAAATCCTAACATCGGGAAATCTCAGCAGTTCATCAGAAAATCTGATCCTGGTGGGTGCTGAGATTAGAGGTTTGGGTGAGATGGGAATTTTGGTCTGTGATCTCATCTTTTCTCTGTAGATCTTGGCATATCTTTGTTAAAGTTTTGTATTCTCGTCCTCTAAATTAAAAAGCCAGCTTTCCATGGGCTTTTTGACTTTTTTCTGTATCTGTTCATGATTTTATAGTGACCTATGACCTTGGACCAACCCAAGTCTCTTTGGACCACTGCTGTTTCCAGCTTTTCACTCTTTTGAACGTTCGCCTCTTCTTTCCATTCTAGATCCAACGTGAATGACCTCATGTTTGCTGATATTGAAATTCATTTGCTACAGTTTTACCCATTCACACTCTATCATTACCTTTTACAAAAGGAACATTGGACATAGGACAGAAGTAGACAATTTGGCCTCTTCAAGTTTGTTCCATGTTTCATCATGGCAATTCTGTTTTTTTTTCACTATTCACTTGTGGGAGATGGACGTCATTGGCTGGGCCCAGCATTTTTACTGTCTGTCCCTAATTGCCCCTTGAGAAGGTGGTGATGATCTACCTTCTTGAACAGATGTGGTCTCAACTTCACTTTCCTCTCTGCATCTGTGACATTTGCCTCCCTCACCTGTAAACATCCATCTAATTCTACTTGAATAAATTTACAGACCTAATACTACTGCTTTCTGGGAAGAGAATTCCGCATTCTAATAACTCTGTGAGAGGAAAAAAATATTCTCCTCATCACAGTGTTAAAAGGGAAACCCCTCTTATTTTTAAACTCTGTTTTCACCTTCCGCACAAGGTGAAACGTCCTCCTGGTATCTACCCAAATCAGGCCTCTCAACATCTTCTACCTTTCAGTAAGATCACCTCTCATTCTTCAGAACCTTGATGGATACAGGCTGAAACTGTTCAACCTTCTTACATAATATAAGCCCTTTATCCCAGGAGTGGGTTGGGTGAACCTTCTGTGAATTACTTTGAAAGAAATTATGTCTGTTTACAAATAAGGAGCCCACATCTGCGCACAGTGCTCCAGATATGGTCTCACCATTAAGACCGTAACACATTGGAGCAGAAGTAGACCATTCAGCCCATTGACTCTGCTCCACCATTCATGGCTGATCATGGCTGATCTGATAACCCTCAACTCCACTTTCCTGCTTTTTCCCAATAACTCTTGATTTCCCTCTACTGATTAAACGTTTCACTTCCGATGTCATCCATTTATGTCATCGGTAAACTTGGATGTGTGATTCTCAATTCCAACACTTAATTTGTTAGAAAATGCAATAAATAGTTGAGACTTCAACACCAATCATTGTGGGAATGCCATGTGTCATGTGACGCTAATTCAGGCAGGTACCTGCCTGTTCACTCCACTGTCTGTCCTCTCACATTCACTCAGTGAAACAACCAGGAGGATCTTTGGGAGTTTGCATGATTCCCACAGTAGCCCACAGGAATTACAGTATGACAGGAAAGGCTATTCGTCCCATTGTGCTGGTGCCAATTCTGTCTCCTAAACTGGATTTCATCTACTCTTAATCACAGTGTACGCCTTACATTGAGACAGGCTCACTGGCAAGCATAGAATGAAGTTACTAGAAGACGGACACTGGCAGCATCCCATCCTTTGGAGTTGCCAGGCAATGAGCTGTTATTATTGTAGGAGCCAAAGTGTTTGGGTATGTCAATTAACACAGTGATACATGATCGGTCTGTCTCAGAGAGAAGCAGTGAGAAGGTTCTGATTTATGAGCTGGTTGTAAATCAGGAGAAATGTTTCCCTGGACCATCTTGAATGGAGCTCATTGCTTCTGACCACAAGAACAGGCAGAAGACGATTAGCTCCTCCTCTGAGCTGTTCGACTCAATTAGGTGATGGCTGATCTGTGTCTCCACTCCAGCTCCCAGCTCGATTCTATCAGTTTTTTTTTAGTTCACTAATGGATATGGGAGTTGCTAGTTGGGCCAAAATTTATCGCCCTTTCCCTAGTCGCCCTTGAGAAGGTGGTGATGAGCTGTCTTCAACTGCTGCAGTCCACCTGCTGTAGGTAGACCCACAACTCCATCAAGGAGGGAATTCCAGGATTTCGACCCAGTGACACTGAAGGATTGGTGACATATGTTCAAGTTGGAATAGTGAGTGACTTGGAGGGGTGCTGTTCCCATGTATCTGCTGCCTTTGTCCTTCTAGATGGAAGTGGTCGTGGGTTTGGAAGGTGCTGCCTGAGGATCTTTGGTGAATTTCTGCAGCACATCTTGTAGATAGAACACACTGCTGCTACTGAATGTTGGAGGGAGTGGACGCGGTGCCAATCAAGCGGGCTGCTTTGTTCTGGATGGTGTTGAGCTTCTTGAGTGTTTGTTGGAGCTGCTCCCATCCGGACAAGTGGGGAGTATTCCATCACACTCCTGACTTGTGTCTCATAGATGGTAGAAAGGCTTTGGGGAGTGAGGAGGTGAATTACCTGCTGCAGGATTCATGGCCTCTGCTCTCCTCATGCTCTTGTAGCCACAGTATTTATATGACTAATTCAGTTCAGTTCTGGTCAATGGTAACCCCCAGAATGTTGATAGTGGGGGATTCAGTAATAGTAATGCCATTGAAAGTCAAGGGACATTATTGTCTCTTATTGGAGCTGGTCATTGCCTAGCACAAATATTGCTTACTACTGTCAGCCCAAACCTACATACTGTCCAGGTCCTGCTACATTTGTATATGGACTGCTTCAGTATCTGAGCAGTCACAAATGGTGCTCAACATTGTGCAATGTTCAGTGAACATCCCCACTTTTGACCTTATGATGGAGGGAAGGTCATTGATGAAGTAGCTGAAGATGGTTGGATCTGGGACACTATCCTGAGGAACTCCTGCAGAGATGTCCTGGAACTGAGATGACCGACCTTTAACAACCACAGCCACCTTCCTATGTGCCAACAGTTAAAACCGTTGCCTAATAAATTAATTTCTCTCTTAACTTTCAAATGGTCCTCAACCTTAATTTCATTATTTTTATTCCTCCATGTGATGCTGGCAAGGTGAGCTTTTCTTCCCCATTCCTAACTGCCCTCTGAGGTGTTGATGAATCACTGTAGTCCATGTGGTTTGGGTACTCGTTTTAGTTTGACACGAATTCTCACTACTTCTGTTGCTCAAAATTGCCTAATTATAGAGTACAGCTCATACCCCTGAGGTTTACGTACAGGTTTTGCATTCTACTAAATATTTCTTTGAACATATCCCATGGCTTATCAGACTCTCGACTCATTAACAGTTCGACACAGACTATTCTGATGAATTCCTGCCTCATCCCTTCAAAATCCACCACACCTAAATCTAACCTAGCGTTGTGACTCACCATTTTTGTGTTCACCACTCGTGTTGATACTGCATAGTAGCCAGAAATAGCCAGCCTTACCTGTTGACCAACCTTTGGAGATACCTTGGCCTTCCAAGAGATAGACTGGGCACTTTTCAGGACAGATATTGATGGCCTTCAGCCCATTCATGAGATTGATCAATATTGTATGTTAAATGATCTAATCAGGGATAGTCACGGAGTTGTAAAGCACAAAAATAGACCCTTTGGTCCAACTCATCCATGCCGACTAGATATCCTAAATTAATCTAGTCCCATTTGCCTGCATGTGGCCTATATCGCTCTAAATCCTTCTTATTCACGTACCCATCCAGACGCCTTTTAAATGTTGTAACTGTGCCAGCCTCCACCACTTCCTCTGGCACATCATTCCATACACACACCACCTTCTGTGTGAAAAAAGTTGCCCCTCTCACCTTAAACCTATGCCCTCTAGTTTTAGACTCCCCACACTGGCAAAATTACCCTGACTATTCATCCTATCCTATGTCCCTCATGATCTTCAATGGTCCCTCTATAAGGTCACCCCTCAGCCTCTGACGCTCCAGAAAAAATAGCCCCATCCTATTCAGTCTCTCCCTAAAGCCCAAACACTTCAATCCCAGCAACATCTTTGTAAATCTTTTCCGAACCCTTTAAAGTTTAACAACATCTTTGCTACAGCAGGGAGACCAGAATTGAAAACAGTATTCCAAAAGAGGCTGAACCAATGTCCTGTACAGCCGCAACATGACATCCCAACTCCTATACTCAGTGCGCTGACCAATAAAGACAAGTGTACCAAACGTCACTTTCACCACCCTGTCTACCTGTGACTCCACTTTCAAGGAACTATGAACCTGCACCCCAAGGTCCTGCATGCCAAGATAATGATTACCAATGTGTACCGTGGTATATCAGTTTCACTGCCAGTGTGATGCTCAGTATGTTAGCTGTACATCCCAAAGATTAGCAGATCACATCAAGCAGCACAGCCTTTCAGCTGACTGCAACAAGCGAGGTGCTAATGTACCCAACCAAACTGAGCTACCAATTGCAAAACACAGCATCCAGTATTAGGTATGATTGATTGGACAGTATTTGCTAAACAATCCAGAATGCTCTGATTGTGCTGACAATTAGTTTAAGATTGTCAGCCAGGCACACAGTGTGGTGCACTTGCGTGGAATGGATGCTACATGTATTGAGATATACAGGTCCCTGTTCTTTGGAAACAGAAAGAGCACGTACACACACATTGTGCCTGTTTCAAATTAGTATACACAACAGCCATTCTCTGGTTCATTCCTCATGACAATGCCCTGACTAATTAGAATCTATCTACCAGTTTTATATTTAAGCAAAGAATGGCAGTTAGCTGTCAATCCTCATTTAACTGGTGCATCTTCCAAGGCAATATGTCTACCAATCAAGAGTTCACTTCAACCAGTCAGCACTGTCCTCTCATAGACTATGAATGTTGTTTGATCTTTACATTGGTATTCTTGTGAATTGTCCTGATGAGAACAAAAGGCTTTGACCAAATGTCTTATTTTCACCAAAATTCAAATTATTCAAATGTATCTATCCTATTCACCTCAACCATTCCCTGTGGTGATGAGTTCACAACCCTCCGTGTAGAAAGGTTTCTCCTGTAGTTCTAATAGGATTTGTTAGTAACCAACTGTCTCAAATTGATTGCCCTGTGTCTGGTCTTCCCAACAAGTGGAAATTCTCTTTGTTCACCCTATCACATGCTTTCATCATTTTAAGGGCCTCCATCAGGCCATCCCTTAGGCTCCTGTCTTATTGAGGAAAGGGCTCACCGTGCACAGTTTTCAGCTGGTTAGAATTTCTTTGTTCTGGCATCATAAATTGTGACAAAAGACCTGCTGAGCTTTTCCAGCAATTTCTGTTTTTGTTTTTGATTTACAGTGTCCGCAGTTCTTTCGGTTTATATAATAAATTGAGAGTTGTTTTTGTGCCTTGTCGAATGCCTATACATCCTTTCCCGAATATGGAAATCAGAACTGTGCACATAACTCTAAATGTGGTCTAGCTAAGAATCAAAACCGGTTTAAATCCTTATCTTAATAAACCAATGCAAGAAGAGGTCACGTCCTGGATTGCTGCACATTTCCCCACTCCCAAGTGAAATCCAGGCCAGTGTGCTCTGTAACCATGAGAGTCAGAGTGGGCAGGATACTGAACTGGAGGCAGATTGAGCAGAAAAACCAGATAGTAACGACAGGAATAGGCCATTCAGCTCCATGAGTATGTTCCGCTATTCAATGAGTAGCCTGACTCCACATACCTGCCCTTGGCCCATATCCCTTAATATCTTTGTTTAACAGAAACTTATCTATCTCATATTTAAAATGAACAATTGAAGGGAGGCTGAATAAAGCAATGATGAATAAAATTATGAAAGGGTTTGGTAAGACAGACACAGAGAAGATGTTTCCACTTGTGGGGGAGACAAACCTTTGGACCATCAGTATCAGACAATCACGAATAAATCCTGTCTAGAGAAATGTCTTTATCCAGAGAGTGATGAGACTGTGGAACTTGGTGAGGTGGATAGTTTTTATCCATTTAAAGGGAAGCTGGATAAACGTGAGGGAGAAAATGGAAGGATAGAGTGATACGGTGAGATGGATTAAGATAGGAGGGTGTTCTTATGGGCCGTTTGTATTAGCAAAGATGATTGGGCCAAATAGTTTGTTTTTCTATAAGGTTCTTGTATGTCTGAGGGAGTGATTACAGTTTAACCTGTTTTCTTCTCCAGTGTGCTGATAGAGACACACTCTCCCTCTAGTACTCGCACACAAACAGACACAGAATCATAGACGTGTATACAGAAACACATACACACTCTCACTCACACACATACTCATACACAAAAGGCACAGAATCACACGTGGAGCCACAGAATCGCAGACTTCCATACAGAAGCGACGCATGCGCGTGTGCGCACACACACTAGCATAGATACATGCATGTACAGACACAGAAACACACACTGATACATGCAGTGATAGATATGAACATGCACACCCACACACGCAGACACATAAACACTTTCTGTCACATTTGGAGATTGGGAGTGGGGGAGCTGTATCCCCTCAGTGACCCCATTGCTGAGATAAGCTCTCAGTAATGTCGCAGGACAGCTGACAAGTGTGAATCGCAGGATTGCAGGTGATTGGATTTCGACAGCCTCTCGTCCTAATCTGTCCCGTGTAAAACTGGAGTCCGACTTCAGCTTATCCCTCCCCCAGCTGCTTCTCCCTTTTGTCCTCTTCACCTGGTGACCTGAAGACTGAATGAAAACCGAAAGAACCGCGGATGCAGGAACAAAAAACAGAAGTTGCTGGAAAAGCTCAGCAGGTCTGGCAGCATCTGTGAAGAAAAAAAATCAGAGTTAATGTTTCGGCTCCAGTGACTCTTCCTCAGAATCCATCCCCAGAGCCTATGACCTTATGGTCTAAGCCAATCACAATCCAGATTTGGGAATATATTGCTGTTCCTTCAGGGCAATTAGGGGTACAGAATAAACATTGTACTACTCCGTGATGCCCACACCCATAAATGAACTAGAAAAGGGGGCAGACAGGAGTGTCAGTTTAATATCTCACCTCACCTTTTTCAGTGCTGCACTCCCTCAGTACAACAGTGAGGCAATGCTGGGACTCCCTAAGAGCACAGTATTGCACTGCAGAAAGACAGCAGTGTTTTAAGGAGGCAGGTCACCACAACCACAAGCACCACCAGGGTAATTAGGGACCAGCAATAAATCCTGGACCTGAAGAGGAGTTGCACGTTAACTCTGTTTTTCTTTCCACAGATGCTATGTTTCGTTGTGTTGTAACAGTTAGCTGGTCTTGCCAATGACGCCAGTAGCTGAGTGAGGTATTATTAATGAGGTATTTATTTCATTATTCTCACAGATACCACTGACGACCACACATTGCTCTGGTTACTGAACCACATCCGACTTGGGATCCCTGAGCTGATCATTCAGATTCGGCATCATAAACACACCAGCGTTTATGCTTTCTTCGTGACAGCAACGTATCAGAAGTACGTGGGAGCCAGGCCGTGTGGGAATTTGTTTCGGGTGAGATGGGGACTGTGTTGGTCGAGGAGTGTCAGTCTGGCTGCAGGAGAGATGCTCCTTTATTTTATTCACTCACGGGATGAAGGTATCTCTGGCTGGGCCAGCACTTATTGCCCATCCCTAGTCACCGAGAGGGCAGTTAAGAGTCAACCACATTGCTGTGGGTCTGGAGTCACATGTAGGCCAGACCAGGTAAGGATGGCAGTTTCCTTCCCTAAAGGTCATTAGTGAACCAAATGGGGTTTCTCCCCCCTGACAATTGACAATGGATTCATCGTCGCTGAAATTCCAGATTTCATTGAACTCTAATTCCACCATCTCCTGTGGCGAGATTCAATCCTGAGTCCCCAGAACATTACCTGGGTCTCTGGATTAATAGTCCAGTGATAATACGACTACCCCACTGTCTCCCCAATGCTTCCCCACACCTGGCTGGAGTGAATCGATGACTTAAAGGCAGTACATGTATACATTCGGGCATTACTGCGGTTAGTTTGGTGAGTGCGTCCTCTCTGTCCATTTCTCTGTGCAGTTTGCTTCGAGGAGCTGAGGAAACAGGACTGAGGAAGCCAGTGAAGGAGGAGTTTGGGGGAGGGTCGAGGGCATTTTCCTGTGAGGAGGATTACATCTATGAAAACATTGAAAATGAGATCTATTTCTTCACTTCTCAGGTGAGTCTGGAGGGATTTTCACTGACAACCCCATTGGTCGAGGAGATTTCAGCACAGAGCCCAGTTCCTGGTGCAGGGCTGAGGGAGTGCTGCATTTTTCTGAGGTGCTGTTCTGCAGTGAGGTGTTTAAACCTGCCAAGTCCCTCATCTCCCCTCACAGGTGGATGTAAAAGATCTCATAGCCACTCTTTTGAAGAAGTCCCTGGTGTCCCTGATCAACATTTATCCCTCAATCAGTGTCAATGAAACATGTTTTCTGGTCATTCATGATATTGATGATTGTGGAATCTTACTGTGCACAAATTGGCTGCCATATTTCCCAAATCACACTGCAACTTCAATTCAAAATTCCTTTTATTACCTGTGTCTGATCTCTCCCCTTCCATCACTGTTTTGCTCTCTTTCTTTCTTCCTGTGTCTGTCTGTCTCTTATATTACCAGTCCATCTCTGAATGTGAACCAGTCAGTACCTATAAAATGAGGCTTGAATGGGCCCTTTTTCTTTGGCCCTTCTTCATGTTTAATGCCCCTGTCAATTACCAAACACGGGTACCCTCCCTAGACGGTGAGAATAGACCTCCACAGGGATAGCTACTGTCACTTCTTCTGCAGCCTTTCCTGCCAAAAGGAGACAGGAGACAGTGAAGAAGACGGAGAGAGAAAGGAAAAGATGAACAGGCAGGGTGTGTGGATGACAGAGAGAGAGAGAAAGAGAGAGAAACAGACAGAAAGAGTGAGAGACTGAGCAAGACAGATGAGAGAGATAGACAATGGATGGACAGAGAGCATGGGTGACAGAGAGACAGAGAGTGAGAAACTGAGTGGCAGAGAGCAAAAACGACAGGCACAGAGTGAAAGACAGACGGAACAGCAGAGAGTGAGATAGAGATAGGCAGAGAGAGTGGCAAAAAATGAGAGGCAGAGAAAAACAGACAGACAGCAAGCAAGAGACAGAGAGAGAGAGTTGTACAATGAAAAGAAATTCCAATTTAATTTGAAATGATTGTGTGACAATCAATAACAACTCAGGGATTTGCTGATGCAACACAGTCACGTTGAAAAGGGAAACTTGATAAATCAATCAGGGAGCAAGCGCTCAAAAGCAATGTCCGTAGAGTGGGATGAAGAGGGTTTGGACGAGGTTTGCGTGCAGCATGAGCACCAGCAGAGAACCATTGGGCCGAATGGCCTGATTCTGTGCTGTAAACATCAGTTTAATTGGATATGGCTGTGCTGAATTCTCTCATGCTTTGATGGGGAGTGTTTGATATGATGCCAAATGGAATGACCATCTGTGTTTGTGTCCTCAGGAGCGGCAGAGTATTATCAGATACTGGCTCGAGAACCTGAGGGCAAAGCAGGGGGAGAGTCTGCACAACATCCACTTCCTGGAGGGACAGCCAATCAGTGAGTGACATAAAGTTCATGTGGGGCTGTAGAAATTCTATTTGTAAGTGGCACATGACCAATCACCTCGTCGAGCTTGGAGATCATCACTCTTGCATCACCCTCCAGACTGACTCTGAGCGTTCATTATGCCCCAGTGTCACTGCGGGTCACTCATGTCGATCACTCTCACCAGTCTGTCAGTGTAATTTGGATCTTGTCTACCTGTATCCCTGGCTTATACAGTGCTTGTAAATACTGGGTTATCTGTGCCAACAGTGATAGGAGTCTCAATGTATGAGAGATAGGAGCATGTGTAGGCTATTCAGCCCCTTGAGCCTACTCCACAATTCATTTATGATCATTGCTGATCTGGTTGTAAACTCCACTCCACTTTCGTATCCATGCCACCTCCCCTGACCCCCATCATGCCACTCCCAACCCCACCCCAAACCCAATTTCTTTGTCAAAAATCAAAACTCTGTCTAAACCCATCTTGAGGCTGTTGAAGAGCCAGCCTTGGCTCCCTGGGGAAGGGAATTCCAAATCACAGAGTTATGGTGCAGATGGAGGCTATTTGTCCCATCATGTCTGCCCTAGCTCTCTGAGTGAGCATTATGAGCCATTCTCTTGCTATTGTATCTCTAAGCAATCACCCAATGCCATCCAGAATGCCTCAATCAAACTGACCTGCACCACGCTTTCAGGCAGTGCACTCCTGGCCCTAACCACTCGCTGTGTCAACGAGACTTTTCTGACCTCACATTTGCTTCTTTTGCAAAACATTCTAAATCCATACGCTCTTGTTCTTGATCCTTCTACAGGCGGGAACAGTTTCTCCTTGTTCCTTCTGTCTGGATTTCTCATGATTTTGAAAACTTCTATCAAATCGAATCCAAGAGAAACCGTTCCAACTTTTCCATCCATCTCCCTCACTGAGGTTGTTCATTCACGGAACCATTCTTGTGAATCTTTTCTGCACTTTCTCCAATACATTTGCACCCTTCCTATAATGAAACCATTCCTTCCTTCCTATAATGTGGTGCTCGGAACAGTATGCAATACTCCAGCTGAGGTCTAACAAGTGTCTTCTGTAAGTTTAACATCACTTCCTTGCTCCTGTACTCTATGTCCCTACTCATAAAGACAACGATACTTTATTTACAGTTCTTTCTACCTGCCTGCATCTTTAAAGGTTTAAGCACAATTTACATCCAGAGCGTCTGCTCCTGCACCCCCTCTTAGAGTAGTACCCCTATTGCTGTCTCTCCATTTTCTTTCTACTGAAATGTATCACCTCATACTCAGAGTCATAGAGATGTACAACATGGAAATAGACCCTTGCTAACCAGATATTCGAAATTAATCTAGTCCCATTTCCAGCTTCTTCTTCCCATCCAGATGCCTTTTAAATGTTGTAATTGTACCAGCCTCCACCACTACCTCTGCAGCTCATTCCCTACACACACCACCCTCTGTGTGAAAAAGTTGCCCTTCAGGTCCCTTTTATATCTTTCCCCTCTCACCTTAAATCTGTGCTGTCTAATTTTGGACTCTCCTACCCTGGGCAAAAGACCTTGGCTATTCATCCTACCCATGCCTTTCATGATTTCATAAACCTCAGCCTCTGACGTTCCAGGGAAAATAGCCCCAGCCTATTCAGCCTCTCCCTGTAGCTCAAACCCTCCAACCCTGGCAACATCTTTGTAAATCTTTTCTGAACCCTTTCAACTTTCATAACATCCTTCCCACAGCAGAGAGATCAGAATTGCACACAGTATTCCAAAAGTGGCCTCACCAATGCCCTGTACAGCTGCAACATGACCTCCTATACTCAATGCACTGACCAATAAAGACAAGTGGACTGATTCTATGATTCTATATACCAAATGCCTTCTTCACCGCCCTGTCTACCTGCGACTCCACTTTCAGGGAACTATGAACCCACACTCCAAGGTCTCTTTGTTCAGCAACACTCCCCAGGACCTTCCTGTAAAGTGTCTGTATTGCACTTCAACTTATCATCTGCCCACTCCACCAACTTATCATCAAATCTCAGAGACAAGGAACTCTTCCAGGGTACAAGGTTCTGGAGCCTTGAGGAGTTTGTTTTCTTGGAGATGGGGTCCTTTGACGAAGGCTCCAAAGTTAATGGAGCTGGGAACGGGGGTGAATGTGGGTGGTGGCTGGAGAGTGTTGGAGGATGGGTGAAAGAGGACTGGAGAGGAGATGAATTTCCATCCAGTTAGACAGTTACTGACCCAGCCTGTTTTCTGTCCAGTTGCAGAACTCCTGACTCGGGGAATTATTCAGCAAGTCTTGCCAATCCATGAGCAGCGCATCCTTAACAGGCTGGTGAAATCGTGGGTTCAGGCCGTGTGTGAGTCACAGCCAATAGGTGTGTATCTTGACTGCTCTTCACTAAACTATTGTGTGTTGTAGGTAAAAGATCATCCAACACTTTCAGAACAGGAAAGGTTGTTCACAAACTGATCACTAAATCTTGATTTATTTAATTTCCCTCGTTTTGTCAAACTTGCTGCATTCTTCAATGCAGGGCCTCTGCACCGTGGGGCCTCCTGCACCATGGGGCCCCCTGCAGAATGGGGCTTCCTGCACCGTGGGGCCCCTTCAGAATGGGGCCCCCTGCACCGTGCGACCTTCTGCACTATGGGGCCCCCTGCACCATGGGGCCTCCTGCACCATGGGGCCTCCTGCACATTTGGGCCCCCTGCACCGTGGGACCCCCTGCACTGTGGGACACCCTGCACCATGGGACCTCCTGCACTGTGGGTCCTCCTGCACCATGAGGCTTCTTGCACAATTGGGCCCCCTGCACCGCGTGACCCCCCGCACCATGAGGCCTCCTGCACTGTGGGGCCCCCTGCACCGTGGGGCCTCGTGCATAATGGATCTTGGCTCCCCACCAAGACCTTCACTTTACCAGTTTCTCTGCACAATATGCTGATGGGTCTGTCTTCTCTTTTTTCTGTTCCAGACGAGATCTGTGAATATTTTGGTGTTAAAATCGCAATGTATTTCTCCTGGCTCGGATACTACACGTGGTGCATGATATACCCAGCTGTAATTGGCTTTGGGCTCTGGACGTTTACAGAGTCAGACCAGGTAGAGTTTACAGTGGATGATTTGACAAATCTGCATATAGGAAAGAAATCACTCCTGAATTGTCCACTGTAGAATGTGTACAATGCCAAAATGTTATCCTTTGTACCTTTATCTTGGACCCTGTCGTTTTGATGTTAGACTGAACCAAGACCTCAGCTGCCCTCTTCAGGTGATGCTAAAGATTCTATGGCACTGTTTCAAAGGAGGACAGAAATGTTCTCATCAATATTTAACCTTCAACCATTGGCTGACAATGTCGTATTCGCTTCATGTGGAATCTTGCTGTGTGCAAATTGGTTGCCGCATTACAGCAGATGACTGCACTTTAAAAGCCCTTCATCAGTAATAGGCCCTCTGGGATGCCCTGAGGTCATGAAAGGTGCTATATAAATGCAAGTCTTTCTTTCCTTAACAGACCAGCCGTGACGTGATCTGTGTGGCTTTTGCCCTGTTTAATGTTGTGTGGACCACCTTGTTTCTGGAAGGTTGGAAGCGTCAGAGTGCAGAGCTCGCCTACAGATGGGGAACACTCGACCGGCCAGCAGAGCTTATCGAGGAGCCCAGGGCCCAGTTCAGGGTGAGATTGACTCGCGTATCGTGAATATGTTTACACACATGGTATAATGTCTGACACTGTAAAATCCGGAATGTAATCTGACCAGGAGTTCACTTTTCCTTACTGACGGAGAATTTAAAAGTTTAGTAACAGGCCATTCAACCCAACCAGGCCCTGAACAACGTGGGCCACGGAGAGAAATTTGGGAACTTAGAGTGAGATGTCAAATGGGGCCCTTTTCAATGTCAAGACCAAAAAGTCACATTTTCCAACCAAGTCCCAGGCATTGAGACCGGATTCTCGTTATCCCACATTCACTCATCATTGGGATTGTCTTTTTAAGCCATTCAAGGGGGTGGATCACAGTCAGTCATGGCAGTTCCTCCACTACAAGTGCAGGTTTTATTATGGTCTTGTCACTACACTTGTGGGAGGGAGGCCGGAAACCCATTTGTGAGGATTGGAGTTGGAATGCCGGGATGAAGAGGGAATTGCAATAGTCAAGGTGCAGGTCCTGGCCACCCCTGGACTGTCCTGAGAAGAAACCTCTGGGAGGGCCTGTGTGTGGTTCCTGCTGCAGCTGGGGTGCCAGTGGTACTGCCACGCCTCCTTGCTGGACAGGGCACCTGGGGGTGAGGATAAGGTCCGCTCAGAAAAACGATGGAGTGCAGGTCCACGTGCATATCCTGCAAACTCTGAGACTGCTGGACCTGGTTCTCCATGGCAGCTGCCAACCTGTCCAAGGAAGCAGCCAGATGGTCGCATGCTTCAACCAGCCGGGTCTCTGACTGCAGCCCTGTACCCTTTGTGCCAGTTTGCCCACTGCCCTCACCAAGACCTGCTGCTCCTGATCCTGCTCGTGCATGGCAACGAAGTCTCTGGTTGTCAAACACCACAGGCTCCTCTCCTGTCTGGATCTGAGCAGGTGCCCAGTCTCTGGCAGAGGTCCAAGTGCCGCCAAGTTTCTCCCTTGGCCAGCTGCGGGGACAGGCCAGTGGCGTGGTCACCAGCAATTCTCCCAACTCTAATCCAGCTAACATATCCACCAAAGGGGTCAGTACCTGAGTTGGCAGATGGTGCAGGAGGCAGCCCTTCCAGTATCTGCTCTGTCTGAGTTGGAGTAGAGGAGGTGAACCACCCCCTTGACCACAGAGACCACCGACATCCCGCTCACTCCTGCAGGAGACGAGAGAGGGAAAACATCATGACTGAGAGTTAAAAGTTATAGTATGAGAATAAGACTGGCACAGTAGGGGCCGTGACAGAGCAGCACAGCAATGAACGATGTTTCTTACTCAGTTGCTGGGAATGCAGAGGTCTCGACATCGCCACGGGAGCAGTCCAAGTTATCACCAGGGCCAAGATCCTCTCCTCAGGGGAGTTTAGGAAAGAAAGAGCTAACACCCAGCACCCAGCCAGGCTCTTCCAGCCCTGTGATTGACGCCTGTAAAGAGAGAACAGGGGGGAAGTGAGTGAGGTGAAAATGGTTTGCAGTGTTTTGTGCTGATGTGATCAAGTGTTGTGTGGACATGTGGGAGCAAGTGACGGAAGATGTTGCAGGCAATAGAGAGAGAGGTAGCGCATGAGCCTCAGTGGGAGCTGGGTACAGTCACAGAATGAGTGTGAGCTATCAGAGATAAGCTCTTGATGGAGAAGAGAAGACCATTGATTTTCTTCCTACAGTGTTGGGCGTTTCTCCAGACCATAGAACAATACAGCGCAGAACAGGCCCTTCGGCCTTCGGTGACCATGGAGTCCACGCTAACCTTGGTGGCAATCTCACACTGGGCCAGCAGAGCCTGGTGTTGTGGCTTTATATGCTAGCCATGGTGCAACAGCATACCCCCTCCTTGAAGTCAAAGCTGGCTTGTCCAGAAAGCCAGGTGCCAATTTCCTCCTGTATGCCATGTCCAAGGTGAATGTGTCCAATCATGCAGGGCAGCTCTGGACTGACCAGGGGAACAATGATCTTTTGAATATGGCCCGGTGACAAGGATCCTGAGAAATCCCAGCAATGGAAAGTGCTTCCAGCTCCAGTGAGTGAGAGAATTGGGCTAGCATTAGATAAGAAGGTGCCAGGGTGTGGTATATAAGTAATAACGTGAGTTTGGGATGAATGTGCAAGAAAATCCTTTCAATCCAGCAGAGAGAACCCTTCTACAAATGCCAAAGAAACTGACTTTTAACGATTTTCTGACTTTCTGAAGAAGGGTCTAGGCCCGAAACGTCAGCCTTCCTGCTCCTCTGATGCTGCTTGGCCTGCTGTGTTCATCCTGCTCTACACCTTGTTATCTCTGACTTTTAATCAATTTCTGTTGAGATTAAGCCCAAAGATTCATCTCTTTGCCCAGCAATATTCTTTACACATACTCAGTCTCAGTAATGTATAACTCCTATTTAACTCTCCCATTTCTTATTTAACTGAATCTTTCTAGTTCTGATCATCTCCAGACTTTGTTTTCGGTTCTGACAATCAGGAAGTTTCTGCAAATTTTCACAACTTGGAGATTCCGTTAAACTCCCACAGTCTGAGAATTTCTAGCAAACCAGCAAGCTGCCCTTCTGCTGGGATGAAATCTGATATTTTCCCTGAACTGAAACATGATTTTTCTCAACCTATTAGTTGACCATTTGTTTCTGTTTAAAACTCAGCGTGGTAAACACTTCGTTAATTAATAACACAGGTATCTGATCAAGTCATTTAACTTAAATCATATGCTTTCTTCGAAATGATGTACTTGATTTACTGTTCCACATGACCTTCTGACGTCTTTAAAGAAAAGGTTATGTTCACAAAACTAAAATGAAAATCTGAAGAATTTCTGAAGAAGGGTCCCGACCTGAGACGTCAGCTTTCCTGCTCCTCTGATGCTGCCTGGCCTGCTGTGTTCATCCAGCTCCACACTGTGTTAGTTCAGACTCCAGCATCGGCAGTTCCTACTATCTCTAAAATGAAAATCTATTTTACTTCTATTTTAAGATCCAGATTCCTTAATCACATTATAAACCTGTATCACCTGATTTTCTGTATGATATTTTAATGATTTAATTTGATTTATTACTGTCATGTGTCCTGAGGTACAGAGAAAAGTTTTGTTTTACGCATTTTTCAAGCAGATTGTGCTGTACAAATGCATCAGGGTAACAGAACTGAGTGCAGGATGCAGTGTTATAGCCACAGAAAAAGTACAGAGAGGGATCAACGTTAATGTTAAAGAGAAACTGAAAGAACAGCGGATGCTGTAAATCAGGAACAAAAACAATTTTGCTGGAAAGGCTCAGCAGGTCTGGCAGCATCTGTGAAGGTGAAAAACAGAGCTAACGTTTCGGGTCAGTGACCCTTCCTCAGAACAGTTCGAAACGTTAACTCTGTTTTTCCCTTCACAGACGCTGCCAGACCTGCTGAGCTTTTCCAGAAACTTCTGTTTTTGTTGTTGTTAATGTTAAAGAGATCCATTCAAAAGTCTGATAGCAGAAGTTCTGGAAGAAGTTGTTCTTGAATCTGTTTGTACGTGTATATGAACTTTTATATCTTCTCCCTGACGGAAGAGGGTGGATGAGAGTATAATTGGGGTGGGAGTAGCCTGTGATTATGTTGGCTGCTTTCTCCATGCAGCTCATAGATGAAGTCAATTGATGGGTGGATGGTTTGTGTGATGTACTCGGCTGTGTCCACAACTCTGAGGTTTCCTTTGGTCATTTAATGCTTCTCATCTCTCTCTCTCTCTCTCCACACCACCACCCCCACCCCCCCCCACACCGGCCCCGGCAGGGTGTCAAGTGTGTCAGTCCAGTTACAGGTTGCGAGGACTATTATTACCCATTTTGGAAACGGCGATTGTTCCAGTGTTTTGTCAGTCTTCCTGTCTGTCTCTTCTGTCTCTGCGTGGTCTTCTTGACCATGTTAATCTGCTTTGAACTGCAGGTCAGTACCAGCCACCTGTTTCAGGTTCCTGTGTCACAGATGACCCATTTGTGAAACCTTGTTCAACATAACTAAAGCATGGTTGTAATTTTTCTTGTGAGAATACAGCAGCTGTTTTGTAAGCATGAAATGGGATGCCTCATGTGCCATAAATTGAATGCACATTCCATAAGATGTTCTGCAATTTGACACAGAAAAACATTCAATTAAGAGCTAGTTCCGCAAATATCAAACACATTAACTTAGAGAATTTTAGCCCAGCTACATGTCACTACAAACCTAATGCAAGCCAAGAAAGTTGACTTATAAAATCAGTTCTCTCTTACTGCTATCATCAAGTAATCCCAATGGATCCAAAACCCATTCTATTCCAACCCACTGTACGCTATCCCATTGGACCCAAGCCCTTTCCTAATTACTCCCACTGTACGCTATCCCATTGGACCCAAGCCCTTCCTAATTACTCCCACTGTACACTATCCCATTGGACCCAAACCCCTTCCCATTCTCCTCCGTTGTGCAATCTCAGTGATCAACAAATGGCCAAACCCAATTAATTATAATTCATAAAAGATGATAGTTGATGTAGTGAGATGTTTTCTTTGTGTTCCATTATGTTGCATTATCGAACTTTGAGCTCTCATAGTCAAGGTACTGGTCAGAAGAATGATTAATTGGATGAAGGAATTGTTGAGGTCAGGCATGAACCAGCCTCGTGGGTTTCACTCTGTAGGGCTGTCACAGAGCTCCAATCTGCATTAGAGACTCATCAGCACCCTACAAAGTGTATGGCTAAACCAGCAGCGCACAGTGTATGCTGTGTAAAGCCTTGCAACTCCAGTACACTCTGTACTTTGTTGGTGTCAGCCTCTCTCAGTAGCTATCTGAGAGGTGTGATAGGTTAACAAATTAAACATTGTCACATATAATCTAAACTTACAGTCCAGGGCAGCAGTGAAGGAGTGCTGTATTGCCAATGGTGCTGTCCTTCAGATGAGAAATAAAATCACTTGTTTATTAGTATCATATCATTATAAAATGGTTACAGTGCAGGAGATCATTCAGCCTGTTAAGGTGGTACCAACTCTTTACAAAAGAAATTAATCTGGTCCCACTCCCCTATTCTTTCTCCATAACCCTGGTAATAATGGTTATGCAGGTACTTATCCAATTCCCTCTTGAAAGGCACAGTTGAACCTGCATCCGACACACTCTCAGGCAGTGCACTTCTAACCATTCACTGCATAAAACTGTCATCCCCTTAATGCGTTTGGTTCTTTTGCTGAGGCAGTCAGAACAGCCAAAGAGACCCACTGTTCATTACAATCAGGTATTGACATGATGCCAGGTTATTGGACATATCTCCAATGACAGGTAGTCTGTATCAAACAGCATGTCCCTTCATGTTTGGAACATGCAGAGCACTGACCATACTAAACATAGTGTCCAATATTAAATGTGTTTCCATAACCGGACAACATTTACTAAACAAGTCCAACTGCACTGAGAATCACGCTGGCATCCAGTTGAAGATTACGAGTCAAGTTTGCAATGTAGCTCACTTATTCCTGCTAGACGCCACCATATGTTCATCTGCGAGGCCCTGTCCATTGCAAACAGAAATAATATATTCATACATTATGTCTTTTTATCCAAACAAAATGCTTTGGAACAATCATTCCTTGTGCAGTTTGCAACCCAATGCCTTGACCAATCAGAGTGAACTTTCCTGATTTGAATTTAATTAAACACTTGAGGCTTAACTGTTCTTTGGTGCATTCCTCATGGCAACACCTCAACCAATCAATGCCACTTGCCAACCAATGAACACCTTTTTCTCATCCACTGTAAATTGTTGTTCCTATGGAAGTTTGGTGTTCTTGCAATTTTGTCCTGTAGAATGCAAAACAAAAACTTTGACAACATGTCCCTTTCTTTTCAGCAATAAATCAGTCTAGAAAAGCAGTGGTACTGGCCCCATGGCAAACACTTTTTACCAATCCGAAAAATACCCATCTACTTCTTCCTGTCCCGCAGAACGGACCAATCCCCCTCCACCGACACCCTCATCCGCCTAGCCGAACTCGTCCTCACCCTCAACAACTTTTCTTTCAATTCCTCC
>JAHRHZ010000043.1:2809487-2822667 GCA_024137785.1 Ginglymostoma cirratum | reverse complement strand
AAGGGTTTAGGCCCGAAACGTCAAGTTTTCCTGCTCCTATGATGCTGATTGACCTGCTGTGTTCATCCAGCCCCATGCTTGTTATCTCGGATTCTCCAGCATCTGCAGTACCTTTTATCTCTGATACAATTACTCTGTGTTTCCTGTCACTTAGCCAGGATTGTAAATTAGAGAATCCACGACATTATCCAGAGATCAGGGGATTTACTCCAATGTGCTAGTCATTACTTATCCCTCAACCAACACCACTAGGAGAAGTTCTAATCTTTAATTTCAGATGTTGCTAATGTTGAGTTACTATCTCAGTGAACTATGCAAAAATAGTCACTATACTCCAATAATAATTCGGTGTGCCTGAGACTGTTTGATTCAGACGGCTTTATTTCCTCAAGTCTAACAAATATGTTGTTCATAATTTATTTTCTGCTTTCCCATTTTCCAGGAATTTGTGTCAAGTATCAAAGAATTGCCATGGATAGTCACCTATTTTCCTAAAATCTTTTTAGCTGTTGTGATTACAATTCTTGACGATGTTTACAAGAAAATTGCCTACTGGCTAAATGACATGGGTATGTACTAAATATATTTTCCCCTTCGGGGAGTGGGGGGAGGGTGGGGTAGTGTGGATGGAGCTAATTACTTAAGTTTATTAAGATTTTCATCTTATTTTTTCATGGGATGTGGGTGTCGTTGGCTGGGCCCAGCATTTATTGCCCATCCCTAACTGCCCTTGAGAAGGTGGTGGTGAGCTGCCTTCTTGAACCGCTGCAGTCCTCCTGCTGTGGGTTGACCCACAATGCCCTTAGGGAGGGAATTCCAGGAACTTGACCCAGTGACATTGAAGGAACGGCGATATATTTCCAAGTCAGGATGGTGAGTGGTTTGGAGGGGAACTTGCAGGGGGTGGTGTTCCCATATATCTGCTGCCCTTGTCCTTCTGGATGGACATAGATGGTACCTGTTGCTGAGTGTCAATGCTCGAGGGAGTGAGTATTAAAGGTGGTGGGTGTGGTGCCAATCAAGTAGGGTGCTTTGATTTTTTTTTGTATTCATTCACGAAATGAGGGTGTCACTGGCTAGGCAGCATTTATTGCTCATCCCTAATTGCCCAGAGGGCAGTTAAGATTCAACCACATTGTTGTGGGTCTGGAGTCACAGGTAGGCCAGACTGGGTAAGGAAGGCATTTTCTTTCCCTAAAGGACATTAGTGAACCAGATGCCCTGGATGGTGCCAAGCTTCCTGAGTGTCTTTGGAGCTGAACTCATCCAGACAAGTATTCCATCAGACTCCTGACTTGTGCCCTATAAATGGTGGACAGGCTTTAGGTAGTCAGGAATAGGTTACTCGCTGCAGTGTTCCTTGCGTCTGACCTGGTTTTGTAGCTATTGTATCTATATGGACAGTCCAATTCAGTTTCCAGTCAATGGTGATGCCAGGAACTTGGTGGTGTGGGAATCAGTGATGGTAATCCCATTGAACATCATTACCAAAAGGATGTTAGTTATATGGTGGGATTAAAAAAGCTGGGGTTGTGCTCCCTAGTTCAGAGAAATAAGATGTCCAAAATCAGGAAGAATTTTGACAAAGCAATTGACGATAAATTGTAGAAACGGATCAATAACCAAAGGATAAAGATTTAAGGAGATTGGCAGAAGAACTAAATTGATAAATGAAGCGAGGCATTTCACAGTGAGTCTGAGTTGGAAATGGATATGAAAGGGAACAGGGTGATGTTAGAGGAACAGGGGTGGGGAAGGGTTTATGTCCTTCAGACGATTGTGAATCTTTGGAATTCTTCACCCCACCCAGGATTGTGGATGCTCTACCATCGGGTTTATTTAATGCTGAGATTGATGGATATTTGCTGTCTCCACCAATCAGGAGATTATGAATAGGAAAAGAGTGTGGGTCTAAGGGAGAGGATCAGCCATGATCTTATTGAGTAGTGGAGCAGGTGAGTGAATGGAGGTAGGTCACAGATTAGCTACAATCTCATTGAGCAACAGAACAGGCCCTACGTGTTCCAAAGTTACCTGTGAAGTCAGTGAATGTAGAGTAACCCAACAAGACAAGACTTGCTGAATTTTGGAACTGTTTTCCTGGTTTGCAGATTCTGGTCCATTCAGTGAACAGATCACCATCACTGAGATGCTGTAATTGCACACTGAGCAGCTTTTCATGGATCAGTATTAGAAGTGCAGCTCAATTTTCCTCAGGTTTTGAGTATCTCCAAGCCTCAGTCAAAATTCACTATAGAGTTGCAAGAGTTGCGATGGAGACACTGTTTTTAACCACCTTAGGACAAGCTTCCCCCCGATCCAGGTATAATGGTAAAATTGCCTTTGTCCTACCAGACCATTAGGTTGCTCTCTCATGAGAGAGAGATGATTGGTGGTGGTTTAACCTGAGGGTCACCATGCCTCAGGTGAGGGGAGAGGTTGAGAAGGAGACCTTCATGGTAACTTCCAGCTGGTGCAGGATTTGAACCCATAATGTTGGTGTCACTGATTGCAAACCAGTCAACAGAACTAGCTAATATCAATGAGCCAGATGGGGCTTTATGGCATTTGACAATGATCATGTGGCTACCATTAGACTGGCTTTTAATTGAATTCAGATTTCACCAATGGTTGTGGTGAGATTTGAACACACTAAGCTGGGTTCTGGGTTAGGAGCTCAGTGACATTACCACTTTATCACAGTTTCCCCACAGTATTGGTATTGAGTTTACATGACCAAACCTACAGTTCAAAAGTGAGCATCCATGAGACTTTTTGTATTGTTAATTGCAGCAGAGTGTAATGTACTGCACTCTGTGACTGCACGTCCAGTCCTGTCTCTCAATCTACCACAATCGTCAGGGGCTTCACACCGTCACCCTCTAACCTGTACTACTGATTCAAACCAGTCTTCCACCTTCAGATTCCCACATGGTTAAGTCTCATTTCCTCCCTTCTTGGTTGATGTTGAGGATTTGATGGTTAAATATACGGATGCAGTTTGCACAAACTAGTGGATTTGCTAGCGTTTAGAAAGTTAAGGGGTGATCTGATCGAGGTGTTTGCAATGTTTCAAGCAGCTGATAGGGTCAATTTTAGAGGAACTATTTTGGGGGTTGGGGGAGTCTAGAACCTTAAAATCCCAGTCAGGCCTTTCGGAACGATATCAGGAAACATTTCCTCACACAGAGGGCACTGCGAATCTGTAACTCTCTCCACAGAAGCTGGAGGGCTTTTGGAGCTTTCAAGACTGAAGCTGATAGATTTTGGGGTAAATGGAGTCCTGGTACACATTAACATTGATCTAACAGGTGGTGAAGCAGGCTGGAGAGGTGAAGGAAGTCTGCTCCCCTTCCTGTATTACAGAGGAGTGCGATACCTGCAGGTCCCAATCTACCTGCACCCAAACAGCTTCCAATGGTTCAGAAGAGCTTCAGTGACTCAGGGGAAAGCCCCATACACACCAGTATGAAACCAGATCAAGATCTATTGGATTACACTGGCTTTGAACTGGATTCACACTGGGGGTGACCACAAGATGGGTCAATCTGTTTATTGGAATTCTGGCACCAGTAGTTTTCATGACTGTTGGCATGGATTCAGATGATGCAGAGAGACCGTGTGGAGTTTATTAATCTATACGTATCTTATGTTCAGCGTTTTGTTTCTACTTTTATTTTTAGACAGCTGCTATCCATCCTGACTGACCATCTCACAGCTTCTGAACGCCCACACCCCACCCTCACAGATCCTGTTCCCACCCCCACTCCCCCCCCTCGCAGCCCATGCCCCCACCCTATATACCCACCTTCATGACCCCTGTCCCCACCCTAACAGCCCACCCCCTCAATAGCCATACTTATAACTCATGCCCCCCAACTCCCCACCAGCATTAGAGCTGTACCCACCCCCACAATCCCCACCCCAACAATTCCCAGCCCCACAATCCCCACCCTTCTGCTATGCTGCAGCCCTTCAAACTGTGCAGTACCTCACGATGTCTTGCCCCTCCAACCTGCCTGGGCTTAATAGCCCAGGTATTTCATTTGCCTGGGGAGGGGGAAGGGGTCAAAATTTGCTTAGTCAGCACAGGGTCAACGCAGGTCATTGCAGGTCACCATGGGGTCAGTGCAATCTTGGCACTGCCATTGGAGGATCGCCATTGGAGGATCACCATTGGGTCAGAGGTGAGTCAGTGCAGATCACTGGTCAGCACAGGGTCACTGTAGGGTCAGCAGTGGGTCACCGAGGGGCAGTGCAGGGTCAGCATTGGGTCATTGCAGGTCTACATGGGGGCAGTGCAGGGTCAGCGTGTGGTCAGCATTGAGGATGTAGGAAACACGTAGAAATTGTGGGACAGTATAAACCTATCACACCTGCTTTTGCTTGGTTCCGTACAACTCCGGAGGGTCTGTAGAGCCATGTCTCAGTCACGTTTCTCTCTGTTTCCTTCTTGCAGAGAATTACCGTTTACAGAGTGCCTACGAGAAACACCTCATCATTAAACTAGTTTTGGTAAGTGTTGCCTTTTGGATGAGACATTAAACTGAGTCCTCAACTGTTGTAGAGCTATTTGTGATGCAGAAGGGAACCATTCAGCCCATCAAGTCCATACCAGCTGTCCGTGAAGCAGTCCAGTTGGTGCCAATCCTCTGTACAGTGCCCATCACCCGACAATCTTCTTTCCTTCACGTGATCATCCAATTTCCTTTTCAAATCATCAATTGTTTCCATGTTCCTCATGGATGAGGTGTTCCAGGTCCTCCCCACTCACTTTGCCAAAAAAGATGTTCCTCACACCAACCCCTGCATCGCTTACCCAAAATCTTAAACCTGTGGCCTTTGTCCTTGTCAAAATCCTGAACAGGCCCAGCATATCTCCCCTCTTCTCCTTTGCTCCGTGGAAAACAGCCCCAGCTTTGCCAATTACCTAGTGTGTGTTTTGAATCCAGTATAGCGGAGGCCTAGTGGTATTATTGGTGAATTATTAATCCAGAGTCCCAGGTAATGTTCTGAGGTTCAAATCTCGCTGTGGTGGAATTAAGATTCTAATAATTACCATGAAATCATTGTTCATTGCTGGGGGGATGCTGGGGAGTGAAAAAGGAATCCCATCTGGCTCAATAAAGTCTTTTAGGGAAGAAATTACCATCTCCAGTTGGTCTGGCCTATATGTGACTTCAGGCCCACAGCAATATGGTTGACTCTTAATTGCTCTCTGGCCAATTTGGAATGGGCAATAAATGCTGGCCTGGCCAGTGACACTCACAACTTCTGAATGAATACAAAACTATTCTTCCGTTCTGACTGGACTTGCAATGTTACCTGTTCTCTCCCCACAGATGCTGCCAGATCTGCTGAGTTCCTCCAGCATTCTCTGTGATTGTTTCAGATTTTCAGTACTCGGCTTTTATCACTGCCAATTACATAACCTGGTAACTAAACACTACCCCAGCAGTTCCCGGTTGCCGCTTTAACTGAGGCTAGAGTTTAAACTAGCCTGACCAAAATTCCCACCATGCTTGATTGTAGCTCTTAACCATTTCTGCTGCTGGCCTCCTGACTGAACTGGTACCACTGTGGTAAATCTCCTCTGCCCTCTTTCAAGGACCCTTACATCTTTCCTCCAATGCAGTGACCAAAACTGAATAGAAAGCTCTAACTGAGGCCCCCACTCTCTCAGTACATCCTACCATCTTTGAAGATGAATGTGTACACACCCACCCCAGTTCCTCTGTCTGTGCACACTCAAATGTTCTTCTTCCGAAGTGTGTCACCTCACTCCTCCCTGTGTTAAATTCCAGCAGCCTTGCCAATTGTCTGCCCGTTCTGCTAGCCTCTTTGTGACTTAAAGGGTTTAACCTAGTTTGGCAGGAGGTTGGGACTCTGAATAAGAGAAGGGCCATTGAGAATTCAGGAGAAAATACATTCATCATCGAGAGCGAGTTTACTATTCAGGATAGCCAGGGACACAGTAAAGGGAGGGAAAAGACTTCTGGTTTAAAATGTATTTATTTCAATGCACGAGGCCTGACTGGTAAGGTAGATGAGCTCAGCGAGGATTGGCTCTGGGACTGGGATATTACAGCCACACCAGAAGCTTGGCTGAGAGAAGGGCAGGACTGGCAGCTCCATGTTCCTGGATACAGAAGCTACAGGCGTGACAGAAGTACAAGTAAGTGAGGAGGCGGAATTGTCCTTTTGATAAGGGAGGACATAACAACAGCGCTTAGAGAGGATATTGTTAAAGGGTCATGAAATGAGGCTGATGGTTAGAACGTAGAAATAAGAAGGGGATTGTCACTCTGTTGGGACTGTATTGTAGACTGTATTAAGAAGCTACTAGAGGAGCGGATGTGTAGAGAGTTGCAACTACCAGTAGGAATTATAGAGCAGTATTGGTTGGAGATTTTAATTTCCCCTGTATTGACTGGGCCACCCAGAGTGTAAAAGGCCTGGACGGGATGGAATTTGTCAAATGTGTCCAAGAAAGTTTCCTAAGTCAGTATATAGAGGGCCCTATTCAAGAGGGTGCGATGCTGGACTTCCTGTTAGGAAACGAGGTCGGGCAAAAGACTGAAGTGTCAGTCAGAGAGTACTTTGGGTCCAGTGACCATAACTCTCTTAGTTTTAGCATGGTTATGGAAAAACATCCACAGGTTGAGGTGTTAAACTGGAACAGGGCTAATTTTGGGGCCATTAGGCAGGATCTAGCAGAGGTCGATTGGATGAGTCTGTTTGAAGGATAAGGAACGACTGGCAAATGGGAGACTTTTAAAAGTGTGATATCAAGAGTCCAGGGACACTATGTCCCTGTGAGGGTGAAGGGAAAAGCTGGCAGGTTTAGGGATTGCTGGCCAACGAGGGATATTGAGGCTGTGGTCAGGAAAAAGAAGGCATACATTGGGTTTAAGCTATCAGGCTAAAGTGATTCCCTAGATGACTATAAAAAGTGTACACTTAAGAGGGAAATCTGAAGGGCAAAAAGAGGGTATGAGATAGATCTGGCAGATAAGTTAAAGATAATCCCAAGAGGTTCTATAGCTATATTAAGAGTAAGAGGGTAGCTAGGGAGAGAATGGGTCCCCTTAAAGATCAGCATGGCCATCTATGTGTGGACCCACAGGAGATGAGGGGGATTTTTAATGAATATTTGTCCTCCGTGTTTACTGAGGAGAGAATCGTGAATGCTAAGAAAATAAGGGAAACAAGTGGGGATGTTTTGGACTGCAAACACATTACCAGAGAGGAGGCGTTTGCAGGCTTAAAACACATTAAGGTGGATAAATTCCCTGGGCCTGATCAAGTCCATCCTCGGATGTTGTGAGGGGATAGGGAAGAAATTGCAGAGGCCCTTGCAGAGATTTTCACTTCATCTTTAGCCTCTGGTGAAGTTCCAGAAGATTGGAAAGTGGCTATGTTGTTCCATTGTTTAAGAAAGATAGCAAAGACAAGCCAGGAACTACAGGCCAGTGAGCCTGACATCAGTGGTAGGCAAGTTATTGGAGAGGATACTAAGAGACAGGATCAACCAACATTTGGATAGTCAAGGCCTGATTAGGGATAGTCAGCATGGATTTGTGCGCGGGAAGTCATATCTGACAAATCTTTTCGAGTTTTTCGAAGAGGTAACCTAGAGGGTGGATGAGGGTAGGGCAGTGGATGTTGTCTATATGGACTTTAGTAAGGCCTTTGACAAGGTCCCACACAGCAGGCTAGTCATGAAAGTTAGGTTGCATGGGATCCAGGGAGAGCGAGCTAATAGGATTCAAAATTGGCTCGATGGTAGGAAGCAGAGGCTGATGGTTGAGGGTTGTTTCTCAGACTAGAGGCGTGCGACTAATGGTGTGCCACAGGGGTCGGTGCTGGGACCTTTGTTATTTGTTATTTACATAAATGATCTGGATGTGAATGTATAAGGTATGATTAATAAGTTTGTGGATGATGCAAAATTAGGAGACATCGATAGCGAGGAAGGTTATCAAAAATTACAGAGGGATCTTGATCAGATGGGAAAGTGGGCTGAGGATTAACAAATGCAATTCAATACAGATAATTGTGAGGTGTTGCACTTTGGAAAGTCAAACCGAGGTAGGACTTATACAGTAAATGGTAAGGTCCTGAGGAGTGTTGTGGAACAGAGGGACCTAGGAGTACGTGTACATAGTTTGTTGAAAGCGGTGTCACAGGTGAACAGGGTGGTGAAGAAGGCATGTAGCATGCTGTCCTTTATCAGTCGAGGCATTGAGTACAGGAGCTGGGATGTTACGTTACAGTTGTATAAGTTGTTGGTGAGGCCGCACTTGGAGTATTGTGCACAGTTTTGGTCACCCTGTTATAGGAAAGACATAGTTAAATGTCAAAAGAGTCAGCGTGTAATTGCTAGAGATAGTAGGAACTGCCGATGCTGGAGTCTGAGATAACAAGGTGTGGAGCTGGATGAACACAGCAGGCCGAGCAGCATCATAGGAGCAGTATAATTGGTAGGACTGTCCTTACAGCCTTTTCTGAGTAACAGTTTCACATTTCCAGTCCTCTGGTATCACCCCATATTTGGGAAAGTTTAAAGACCTTCCACTTTAAACAGAAAGACTTCTACACCTCAATGTCCTGTCTTGGCCAGAGATGAAAGGCATCTGGACAAGGTAGCTGTGTGTACTAATGATCAAGGATGGGCTCTGTGTGTTAGCAATGCTCAAGTTCTGCACTACCAAGCAATTATCCATTTCAGTGGCTTCTCCCTCTCCTTACCTCCTACCCCACCATCATCCCAATTAATATTTAAGGAATTAATGCCCCACAAAACCATGACCTTACAATTCTTGCACATCTCTAATTTCGCTGTGGATATGTTCCCTCTCTCACTTACTCTCTCTGTCACTCTGTTGCAGTCTCTCTCACCCATAGAGTCAGAGGGTTATACAGCACGGAAACAGACCCTTCGGTCCGACTTGTCAGTGCTGGCTAGACGTCCTAAACTGATCTAGTCCCATTTCTGTTGCTCTATTTCTGTCTGTCTGTCTCTCTCTCTATATAGAATAGCCCCAATAGTATGATCCTACGTTTGTAAATTCTCCACTCTGACCACATTGACTCTAACCTTGCTCCCTCCAGGAAATCCTGTCTTTCCAATGCTGCATTGTCTCCCTTAATCCTCATTGTCACCCGTCAGCCCCCATCCCTGCTTCCCCACTCCTCACACTCCACCCCCCACCCTTCCTCCCCCAGCCTCTCAGGTGGATGTAAAAGGTCACATTTCACTGTTTTCAGCCTGAGAGCTGACCCTGTCCAGGGCTATGAGGCCAGTGTTAGTCCCTGAATGGAAATTGTGAGACCAGGTCAGACACCTCAGACCCTGCCTCGCAGGAAATTGCTGCTTCTGTCGAAACGTTCCAATTCCTGAAGGATTTCTGAAAGTTTCCTCTTCACCTGTACCCGCCGCCACAATCTACGCCCCCCCCCACCCCCAAACCCTGCCACAACCTCCCCTCAGCACTGGGGTGGGGTAGGATGCATGGCCTGGGACAGGAGTCACAAACTCAGGTGCTGCTCCCTTGCTGATCCCTCCCTTACCGGTTCCCTTTCCAATTGCAGCACATTATCCCCTGTCCCCCTCCCCTCAATCCCTCAACACCTCCAAACGTCTGGACATTACCACCACCATTGACCTAATCCCAAAGACAACACCCCTGCCCCTGAGCACAGAGAGGCCCCTTGAGTCATGGGCCTTGGTGACTGAGCCTAAATGTAGCCCCCACTTCCCCTCCCCAATAGCCCAGGGCCAGCTCAGAAGGAAAGTCTCTATTCCTCCCCATCATTCCCCCTTGCTGGTGTGAAACACAAATCTGCCCATCCCCAGGAATTTGGATCAGCTGGAAGTCCAGTCCCTGTCTTGCCAACACCATGATGAGGGCCCGTCCCTGTTCACCTTCCTCTGGGGGAGTTTAGATTGAGCCTGATGGAGCTCTAGCCCTGGGGGAAATTAGTTCAGAGAAACTTTGGGGACAGGGGGCTGGGGGAGGAAGAATTGGGGTGGGAGGCACAAGGGCAGTTGAGAGATTCCAAGTTTTAGAATTGAAAGGTGAAAGGACATAGTTTTCACGTCAGTGATTGCTCGGGGTTAAATTTAGAAGCAATGATATTTGAGATTCAGTTAATTACAACCACAGCCCAATCCAAGCCCAGGTCCCTCCAACAGCCCATGGTGTAGCTGTTCTCTCTCAGCTTTCCCCACTTCTTGCTGATTCAGTGATGTGCCTACACTTATTGGACTGAAGATCCCTTTAACCTTTTCCTCAGCGTGCTGATGTGCTTGTGATGATGATACTTCATCACAGCGAGGAGACATCCCAGTGTGTTCTTCTCTACAGTTCACTGGGATCATCCTTGGTATGGAGCGATTGTCTTAAGAACAAAGGTTACACAGGTTGGGCCTCTGCTCTCTGGAATTTAGAAGAATGAGAGGTGATCCCATTGAAACATAGAGGATTCTTAACTGGCATGACAGGTAAACGCTGAGAGGATGTTTCCCATCATGGGAGAGTCTAGAACAAGAGGGCAGAGTCTTAGAATAAAGGGGCAACAATTTAAGACTGAGATGAGGAGGAATTTCTTCTCTGAGGTTTGAGAATCTTTGGAAATCCTTGCCACAGAGAACTTTGTGGGCAGAGTCCTTGTGTATATTTAAGGCTGAGATAGTTAGATTCTTGATCAGTTGGAGAATTGAGGGCTATGGGGCAAAGACAAAAATGAGTGTGAGAAATTTCTGATCTGCCGTGATCTCGAGGGGCCGAATGGCCTAATCCTGTTCCTATTCCTTATGGTCTTGTAGGGCAGAGCTACAGCCACCACATCTTGATGAGAGTGAAGCTCCTTCCCTCTGAGATACTCTGCCTCAGTCTTAACCTCACGAGGGTACCCACTGGATGCGTACATAACCATCTTCTTTCTCACACCAGTCACTATATGATGCCTTTTGTCACTGATTCACCCTTGAGTTAGTGTGGTGAGCCTGTGCTAAACCCTGTCTATCTTTGTGAGTAGTAAGAGCCTTGCAGTCAGCAGTCTGAACCCCAACACTCTCAGCTGGATCTGAACCCGGCTTCAGAACCGTAAACTCTGCTTTCATTCTACAGATACACTGGACCTTTTGTGCCTCAGGCTGGCATAAGAGCAGTGTTCTCCTGGCTAGTCTCCCACCTTCGCCCTCCACAGACAGCAGCTGAGCCAAAACGCTGTTGCCCTGTTTCCTGACTCACTCTACATCCTGTTACATTGAAAAATGACTCGGCTGCAACAACAACTTGCATTTGTAGAGTGTCGTTATTATTGGAAAACCATCCAATGCACCTTAAAAGAGAACTGTCAAACAAGGATAGCCATATCGGAGATTTTAGGGCAGCTGATCGAAACCTCAGTTAACATGGTGGGTTTTTTTTAATGGACTCCTGGAATGTAGGCATCACTGGCTGGGTCGAGCATTTATTGCCTGTCCCTAGTTGCCCCTTGGGAAGGTGGGGGCGAGCTGCCTTCTTGAACCGCTGCAGTCCATGTGCTGTAGGTTGACCCACAATGTCCTTAGGGAGGGAATTCCAGGATTTTAACTCAGCAACACTGAAGGAACGGCGATATATTTCCAAGCCAAGATAGTGGGTGGCTTGGAGGGGAAATTGCAGGTGGTTCTGACTTATATTACTGTCCAGTCACTGCCATAGGGTCAAAATCCTGAAGTTGATGCATTCTTACAGATATTGCAGCATGGAAAGAGGTCCTTTGATCCATCAAACATTCATCCCATTTCCCAGCACATTGCCCGTGGCCTTTTACGCTATGGCATTTCAGGTGCTCATCTAAATACTTAAATGTCTTCAGGATTTCTGCCTCTACGACCCTCACAGACAGACAGTTCCAGATCGCCACCACCCTCTGGGTAAAAAGATGTTTCCTCAAATCACCCCTAAACCTCCTACTCCTTAACCTTAAAACTGCGTCCTTGCTTACTGACTTTACTAAAGGGGAAAGTTTCTCTTTGTCTGCATAGTCAATGCCCTTAGAACATTCCCCCACGTATCTGACTCCCCCCCACCTCCAAATTCCTGCCGTTCCTGCTGTAAGGAAATCAAACCCAGACTATCCGGTCCCTCTTCAGAGCTGAAACGCTCCATCCCAGGCAGCATCCTGGTGTATCTCCTCTCTACCCCGTCCAGTGCAATCACATCCTTCCTACAGTGCAGAGACCAGAGCTGCACACAGCACTCAGGCTGTGGCCTGACTAATGTCCTACATACAGCTCCATCAGAACCTCCCTGCTCTTATATTCAGTGCCTTGACTAATAAAAGTGAAAGATCACATGACACCAGATTGTAGTCCATCAAGTTTATTTGAAATCACAAGCTTTCGGTGAACTGCCCCTTCGTCAAGTGACCTTATCCAACCCATGGCACCTCTGCATCTTGACTAATGAAGACAAGTATCCCATAGGTAACTCCCTTCCTAACAGCAAATTAAGGCAGAAAGGCGTAGTGTGGTGACGTCACTGAAGTAGGAATCCAGGGGGGCATACTATTGTTCAAATCATGGTGAGGCAGCGACTGGAATTTGAATTGAATGAATAAATATGGAATGTAAAACCAGCATTAATGAGGTGACCATGACTGTCACCAATAACAAACGTCAGTCACGGGAGGAAATCTGCCATTGCTGTGGCTGGGTATATACTCTGGCTTTAGAAACTGTTATAATATATCATTATATGCTATTGATCGCTGTAAAACAAAAATCCATCTGGTTCACTAATGTCTTTTTTTAAAGAAGCAAAGGTGATGTGAGAAAAATCTTCTTCACTCAGTGAGTAGGTGGATGTGGAATGCACTACCTGGGAGTGTGGTGGAGGAAGGTTCAATTGAGGCATGTGAGAGGGGCACTGGATGGTTATTTGGCTAGAAATGGTGAGCAGGGATACGGGGAAAAGGCAGGAGACTGAAACTAGGTAATAGAACTGGTATAGGTATGAAGGGCCAAAGGGTCTCCTTCTGTAACAACTCTCTGATTCTGTGCTCCATTTGGCTGCAGTCCAAGACATGGTTGACTCTTAGATAACAAGGTGTAGAGCCGGAGGAACACAGCAGGCCAAGCAGCATCAGAGGAGCAGGAAAGCTGACATTTCGGGCCTAAACCCTT
>JAHRHZ010000043.1:2609492-2637683 GCA_024137785.1 Ginglymostoma cirratum | reverse complement strand
CTTGATGTGGAAAGTCTTCCTGGGGCCTGGGATTGGGATGAGGGAGGTGGTGTGGGGGCAGGTGTAGCACTTCCTGCGGTTGCAGGGGAAAGTGCCGGGTGTGGTGGGGCTGGAGGGGAGTGTGGAGTGGACAAGGGAGTCACGGAGAGAGTGGTCCCCCCAGAGAGCAGATAAGGGTGGGGAGTGAAAAATGTCTTTGGAAAGCTGGTTTTCCTTACCAACCTCTCCCCCCATCCTGAGGCATGGGGATCCTCAGGTTAAACCAACACTACCACGTGGGACTATGGTAACGTTACCCTCACTGGGAAATGCAGCAGCTATTTGGACAGCAAGATCCCAGAAAAAAAGCCTCAAGACAAATGACCAGCTCGTAAGGAAAGAAAGTCCTGCATGTTCATAAAGTCTGCATTCTGAAAAAGTGCTTTCTGACCAATGAAATATGTTTGAACTATAGTCATTGTTTACATTAAGAAACATGGCACAATGGGTGAACAGCAGAATCTCACAAAATGATAATTGCTAATTAATCACTTTATCTGGAGATGTTGATTGGTGGGTGAGTGTTGGCCCAGGACCCTGGAAAGAACTCAATATGTCCAAATCAGTTCATGGGATCTCGAACATTCAGCCTTGAAGCCAAATGATTAGGATCTGGTTTCGACAGCTCATCTGAAAGGCAACACCACCTACTGACAATGCTGCACTCCCGCAGGACCGCACTGGCACACCAGCCTGGATTGTAAACCAGAGGACCATGGAATTGAAAGGGAGGCCATTCAGGCATTGTGCCTGTGCTAGCTCTATAGTCATTATCCAATTGGCTTTACTTAGTCATAGAGTCACAGAACCAGAGAGACATACAGCACAGAAATAGACCCATTGGTCCAACTCGTCCATGCCACCCAGATATCCTATATAAATCTTGTCCCATTTGCCAGCATTTGGCCTATATCCCTCTAAACCCTTCCTATTCATGTACCCATCCAGATGCCTTTTAAATGCTGTAATTGTACCAACCTCCGCCACTTCCTCTGGCAGCTCATTGCATATGCGCACCACCCTCTGTGTGAAAATGTTGCCCCTTAGGTCCCTTTTTAATCTTTCCCCTCTCACCTTAAAACCTATGCCCCTCTAGTTTTTGACTCATCCACCCCAGAGAAAAGACCTTGGCTATTTACACTACTGATGCCCTTCCTGATTTTATAAACCTGAATAAGGTCACCCCTCAGCCAGTGACGCTCCAGGGAAAATAGTCCCAGCCTATTCAGCCCTTCACTTTGGCTCAAATCCTCCAACTTTGGCAACATCCTTGTAAATCCTTTTCTGAACCCTTTCTAGTTTCACAACATCCTACCTATAACAGGGAGACCAGAACTGAATGCAGTATTCCAGAAGTGGCCAAATCAATGTCCTGTACAGCTGCAACATGACCTCACAACTCATATTCCCAATACACTGACCAATAAAGCTAAGCGTACCAAACACCAGCTTCACTATTCTATCTACCTGTGACTCCGCTTTCAAGGACATGTGAACCCACACTCCAAGGTCTCCTTGTTCAGCAACGTTCCCCAGGACCTTACCATTAAGTATATAAGTCCTGCCCTGATTTGCCTTTCCAAAATGCAGCACCTCACATTTATCTAATTTGAACTCCATCTGCCACTCTTTGTCCCATTGGCCCATCTGATCAAGATCCTGCTGTACTCTGAGGTAACCGTCTTCGCTGTTCACTACACCTCCGATTTTGGTGTCATCCGCAAACTTACAACCATACCTCCTATGTTCACATCCAAATCATTTATATAAATGACGAAAAGCAGTGGACCCAGCACCGATCCTTATGGCACACCTCTGGTCACAGCTCTCCAGTCTGAGAAACAACCCTCCACTACCACCTTCTACCTTTGAGTCAGTTCTGTATCCAAATGGCTAGTTCTCCCTGTATTCCACGTGATCTAACCTTGCTAACCAGTCTACCATGAGGAACCTTGTCAAACGCCTTACTGAACTCCATATAGATCACGTCCATCGCTCTGCCCTCATCAATCCTCTTCAGTAGTACTTCAAACAACTCAATCAAGATACAATTTCCCACGCACGAACTATCCCTAATCACAGTTTGCCTTTTCATATGTATGTAAATTCGGTCCCTCAGGATTCCCTCCAACAACGTGCGCACTACAGACGTCAGGCTCACCAGTCTACAGTTCCCTTGTTTCTCCTCATTCCTTTCTTAAATGGTGGCTCAACATTAGCCAACCTCCAGCTGCCACACTACCAGCAGGTTGTGGTGGCTTGGAGAGGGTACAGAAAAGATTTCCCAGGATGTTGCCTGGTATGGATGACGTTAGCTATGAGGACAGGTTGGAGAAACTTGGGTTGTTCTCACTGAAATGACAGAGGTTGAGGGTGACCTGATAGAGGTCTACAAGATTATGAAGGGCATCAACAGACTGGACAGTCAGAAGCTTTTTCCCAGGGTGGAAGAGTCAGTTACCAGGGGGCATGGGTTTAAGGCATGAGGGGCAACGTTTAAAGGTGATGAACGAGGGAAGTCTTTTACACAGAGGGTTGTGGGTGCTGGGGGAGGTAGTGGAAGCAGATATGATAATGACTTTTAAAGGGCGTCTTGACAAATACATGAATAGGATGGGAATAGAGAGATACTGTCCCCGGAAGGGTAGGGGGTTTTAGTTGTGATGGGCAGCATGTTAGTACAGGCTTGGAGGGCCGAAGGGCCTGTTCCTGCTGTAATTTTCTTTGTTCTTTTTTCTTCCGGCATCTCACCTGTGGGTATTGATGCTTCAATTATATCTCAGCAAGAGGGCCAGCAATCGCTTCTCTTGCTTTCTTCTTCACTTTTGTTCCATAGAATAGTAATATTTTTCATTGAAGTATTTATCCACTTCCGTCTCAGAAGATACTATCGCGTCTATTTCCACTGTCCTTTCAGACTGTAGCAGTGTGTCAATGTTTTCCCCACTTACATTTCGTCTCCTTATTTTGCCAATTACTTTGAATTTGTGCCCTCGAGTGACTGACTCTCCTGCCAATGAAAGCATTTCTCTTTGTTTGCACCATCAAAATCCTTCATAAGAACCTGGAGCAGGAGTAAGGCATCTGGCCCCTTGAGCCTGCTCCACCATTCAGTAAGATCATGGCCAATCATTTTCATGGAGTCAGCTCCACTTACCTGTTTGGTCACCATAACCCTTAATTCCTTTGCTGTTCAAAAATCTCGCTGTCCTTGCCCTAAAAACATTCAATGAGGTAGCCTCAACAGCTTCACTGGGCAGGAAATTCCATAGATTCACAACCCTTTGGATGAAGAAGTTCCTCCTCAACTCAGTCCTAAATCTGCTCCCTCTTATGTTGAGGCCGTGCCCCCCAGTTCTAGTTTCACCCGCCAGTGGAAACAATGCCCCTACTTCCATCTTACCTATTCCCTTTGTAATTTTATATGTTTCTATAAGGTCTCCTCTCATTCTTCTAAATTATTTCTAGATTTATCGTTTTGAACAGCTTGATAAAATCTCCAGCTCTAACGTTCTCTATTCTGAGCAGAAGGATGCCAGCTTCTTCAGCAAAGTCCCACATTCCACGGATCATTTCTAGTTACCTCTCCTGCACTCCCATGTGGGGATGGGCTTTTGTCTTGTATGATTGGAGTCCATGTGAGGAAAGTGGTCCCTTGATGAATGTTGATTAACTCAAGGGTGATGAGGGAACATGTCATCTATGGTCCCCCTGCTATAGGAAGGATGTTGTGAAACTTGAAGGGGTTTGAAAAGATTTAAGAGGATGTTGCCAGGGTTGGAGGGTTTGATCCATAAGGAGATGATGAATAGACTAGAGCTATTTTCCCTAGAACATTGGAGACTGAGGGGTGACTTCATAGAAGTTTAAAAAATCATGAGGGCCATAGATCGGGTGAATAGCCAAGGTCTTTTTCCCAGGGTGGGGGAGTCCAAAACTAGGGGGCATAGGTTTAAGGTGAGAGGGCAAAGATTTAAAAGGGACCTAAGGGACAACTTTTTCATGCAGAGGGTGGTGCGTGTATGGAATGAGCTGCCAGAGGAAGTGGTGGAGGCTGGTACAATTACAACATTTAAAAGGCATCTGGATGGGTATATGGATAGGGAGGGTTTAGAGGGATATGGGTCAAATGCAGTCAAATGGGACTAGATTAATTTAAGATATCTGGTCAGCATGGACGAGGTGGACCAAAGGGTCTGTTTCCATGCTGTACAGCTCTATGACTCTATGTCCAATTATCCCACTGGAGAAGAATAGGGATTGGAAAATTTATTAAAAGAAATATCATATGTGCCAACTTTGAACCTTCAAAATTATTTTCTAAAAGCAGGGGTCAACTTATAAAATGTAATTTCACCTCTGGAGCAGTTAGGACTTGAACCAGGGCTTTCTGGCTTAAAGGTGTATACACTACCACTGCCACAAGAGCCCCATTGTTCCCTCAGCGCCTGATGTGATATGAACACAAGGTTAACTTACACGCTGAACACATGATGTGGTGTTCGACCTTTTGAAATGTGAAAATAACACCATTAATTCACATTAAATCAATGAATCATGTTTTATTTAATAAAATGACTCTGCAAAAATAATGTTTTAAACATTGATCGCAAAGAGTTTATCAAAATCTTCCTGAGTCACTTTGGCTGTGGCATCATCGTGGGATCCCACTCTGGGTCAGATTTGACACTTTCAGTTTCATTTTCGGAATTAATCCTACACAATCTTTCTTTCCTTTGAATTGGACACTCCATGTTTGTTGAATGATCTGAAAGTTGCTGATTGTGCTGAAATTCCTGTGTGTTGTTGATGTGGTGTAATGAGAAGGTAATGGGTGCTTGTGTTTTCACTGCCGTCTGATGATGGATCACTGGAATCTGGTCATTTTCCCATCATGGTCATTTGGGATCTGGATGACCCTGGTCTTCTGCTGCAAGTCTGGCCATTTTTGTTCCATAAGGCAACTCCATCAACTCATCACACTGAAATCTTTCATGGATTCGAATTTGATTTGGTTCTTGACAAGTGTGCGTGTTCACTTTGCATTTCTGGTGCGATGTAACCATTCTGATAATTTTCAAAGAGCCAAGCCAATGGAGCCAAGCCAAAGGTCAGTGACTGATTCTGATCTCATGGTCCATGTGGTCTTGGGCACATTGGTCAGGACTGATTTCTTCTTCCATTCTCACACAATTTTCTCACCAAGACAGAATTCCCTGGCTGCAGGGCACTCATTTGATGAGTCAGCAAATGTTACAACTTTTAGCTTTAAACCAGCTTCCTTCTCCTTGCTAGAGACCCATTTCTAATTGTCACTCGTTAATCCCAGTCTGTCCTTGTGGTCATGCCTAAAGCTCCCATGCAACATCTTAGCAACACTTTATCACCTCCTTAACCCCATACACTAAGGCAAGGATAACCCTTTATTGAGGAGAAATATTGAAGTTGACTCTTCAGGTCAGTCTAGCTCTAAACATGCCTTTTTCTTAGCATACACGGTTAACTTTTCCACCAAGTACAGACTTAAACGTGCATGTTGGTATGGAAAAGCTGAGTTGTCTGAAATGCTGGGTCAAATTATACAAAACTGCCATCTCTGGTCAGATTAAGTGTGGGCAGAGACACAAGACTGTGATCGGGAGAAAATGGAAATGAAACACATTATATCTTTATCAACTTGTTCATTTTCACCTCTTGTCAAATTTCTCACCTTCCTTTCTCTATACACCATTCTCCTGAGTAATTGTTATAATTTTTCCACAGAGGTTGTGAATTGACAAAGCATAACTTGTTTTTAAACCGTTCGTTCTGGTAAAGCAATTGATAGTTTGTCAATGTGAGGAGATGTTAGTCCTTGAAGCATTTGTTATTTTGTGTCTCTGTGTCTTGCCATCATTAACTATTAAATACGTGGAAGTTATTAAAGCTAATTCTCTTTTGCTCAGCCTCCCACCCTCCAATCTGCAACCTTGAGCTCATTCCAAACTCTGCAGCCTGAATTCTGAACCAAGTTTGATTTAGCCCTCACCCCTGTGCTGTTCGATCCACACTAGCTCCCAACTCTGACCCCACCACTGTTTCAAAACTGCCATCTTAGTTTCTAAATCCTCCCACTCTCTTGTCACCTTCTTCTCTCTATAATCTCTTCCAGTTTGACAGCACTCTGAGATCTCATTGCTCCTCCCATCCGGCCTCTTGGCCATCCTGGACTTTAATTGCCCTGTCTTTAACATCCGTGCCTTCAGCTACCTGGGCCCCAAGATCTGGAATTCCCTCCTCAAAACCCTGCCCCTTTCTGCCTTTCTCTGTCTTCCTTTAAGATGCTCATTAATCCACTTTGGCTGAGCTTCTGGTGACCTCCCCTAACATCTCCCTTTGTGACGCGGTTTCAAATTTCATTTGAAAGCAGTGACTTCAAAAAGTATTCAATTGTCTCTAAAATGCCGTTCGGACTTTCTCGAGGCAGTGAGAAGCATTTTAGAATTCAAAGTATTTTCTTTTTGAATAAAAGCTGAAAGAACTGTGAATACTGAAAATCAAAAGGAAAAACAGAAATTGTTGGAATTGCTGCCAGACCTGCTGAGCTTCTCCAGCAATTTCTCTTTTTGAGTCTTTTCTTTCTGACTTGCTTGAGGTAGAATTATGAAAGCAATAAAATACATAATAAAGTGTATAAATGACAATGATAATTAAAAACAACATAGTAGGCTCACTATCTGTAGAGGGGTAGAGATAGAAACCCTCATCACATTGAAGTATATAGATGTTCACTTGTGATGCCAAGGTATACGTAGCTATAGGCCAAGTGCTGGGAAATGGGATTAGAAAAGGTTGTTGTTTTTAACCCAGGATTTGGGAACTCATAATGTGGTTGTACATGCTATTGGTGAGGGCCCCTTCTTAGTATTGTGTCCACTTCTGGCCGTCCAATTATAGCAAGGATATTATTAAACTGCAGAAGAGACTTACTAGGATGCTGCAGGGTATGGAAGGTTTGAGATATAAAGAAGTGCTGGATAGGCTGGGACCTTTTTCACTGGAGCGTAGGAGGCTGAGAGGCAACCTGACAGAACTTCATAAAATAATGAGGGGTATAGACAGAGTTAATGGCAGTTGTCTTTTCCCCAGGGTGAGGTATTTCAAGACCAGGCGGCACATTTTTAAGGTGAGAGGAGAGAGATTTTAAAAAGACATGAGAGCCAAATTGTTTACACAGAGGCTGGTTTGTGTGTGGAATGAACTTCCTGATGAAATGGTGGATGGGGGCACAATTACAATGTTTAAATGACATTTGAATAGGAAAGGTTTGGAGGGATGTGGTCCAGGAGCAGGTGGTGGGACTAGTTTAATTTGGGACTATGTTTGGCATGGACTGGTTGGACTGAACGTTCAGTTTCCACGCTGTACGACTCTATGACCGACACAAACGTGATGGACCGAAGGGTCTTTTCTCTTGCTGTAGATCTCTATGACTATCCTTGTTGCTGTGACTCTCAAATACCGATACTGCTGTCTCTGCCTGATTCCTGCAGTCACACCAGGGAGATACATCTCAATACAATTCACTGGGGTTTCTGTGCACCAACCTCTAGCAGACAAGACACTGCTGTTAGTTTTTTCCCATACAGGAAAGTTTATTGCTGTTGGCAAGCTGAGAGGTATGTAGGTTCAAAGACCCAGCTTAATCCATCTTGGAGATTTGAGTGGGTGAAGCAAAGGTCAAAACGCATTGCTCTGGCTTGTAATCAATCCTTTGCAGCACCTTATATTTTGTGAAGCTCTTGCCCTCTCTCATCCCCTCCGTCCCAATCGACAGATTGGAATCAGCCATTGAATTCTCACTGTTTCTTCATGTGTTTTTCCTTCTCAATCCCTGACCTTCATGGTGGTTTTCACAGCAATGTGAGGGAACTGATTCTCAGTCAGCAACACATGCATCTTTTGCGAAGGATAATGACTGCACCATGTTGGACCCAATGAGGCGTGTAGAAAGGATTTCACTTTGCTGTGCACACACCCCACGTTTCTCCCTTGTGATTAATAGTCAGCTCTTTGTCGTGTTTTGAAATAGAAACTCACAGACTCAGCAGCGAAGCACAGTCAATGACAGGCCCGTTGTACAGAGCCAAGTCGAAACATTTAATGAGATGGATGTACTAGCAAGGACATCCCACCCCATGCATGACAGCTGTTTGACAGAAAGGCAAGGTTTGCATTTATATAGAGACTTTCACAACCTCAGACCATCTCAAAATACTTTACAGCTAAATAAATACTTATGCAATATAGTCGCAGTACTGGAGCAGCCAATTTGCACACAGCAATTATAGTAACAATAAATGGATGATCTGTTTTCTCATCACCTTGATTGAGGGATAACTACTGGCTCCAACACCTGGATCTCCTTGAAATGGTGCCATGTGACTTTTAATGAGATTTTGAGTTTGACGTTGCAGCTAAAGAATGGTGCCTTCAGGTGTACGGCACTCCTTCAGTGCTGCACTGAGAAGGTCAACCTAAAGTTTGTGCTCAAGTTGAGGGGATAAATTGACCACACCCTTCTTATGCTGGTTTTGGCTGTTTAGACAGGCTAGCAAGGCCTCTGTGTTACGTAAAGGATTCTAACTGTGCATTGTAAGTTAACTCTCTCTGGGAAAAAGTAAATGCCAGGCATTTCTAAGTCTTCAGAAGCAAGGAGTAATCTGTAATATTTACTCTAAGTTCCCCGAAGTGTAGCCCAGGCTGATGGACCCCAGCTATATATGATGGAAGGCCATTGCTCTTGTATTTATTTGTTCATGCTCGCTTGGCAAACATTTCACAGCAAATTAACTTTCACAACAGTGCATTAATGTAGCTAAATCACTGCACTCCTAATCCACCTGAATTTGAAAAATGCTTGGCATTGTTCCCAGGCCATGGAAAGAGTGTTAATCACTAAGAAAATGTTTAGCTGTGTTCTGTGAAATTAATGTTCATCGAATTAATACTGGAGCACTCATTAAGATGCTAGTTATGGCTACGAGACACAATGATTAGATTGGAATGGCTTCCCACAGTCCCTTGCCCTCCCTTCCTTCTGTCCCACACAAAAATAATTGGAACCTCTATAGGACGGGACCCAGTTGCTTCTGGAAGTTTCCAGGACCTCTGCAGGGCCATGAATTCCCCTCAGAGCTCCAGAGGACTTGGGATACAAAACTGGTCCTTACTGCTCCCTTGTTCCTGATGGAAGACAGGAGGGAGAGGTTGAGGAGAATGACCAACACCACAAACAAATTGCTTGTGACCCACAAACATAATGTTGTTCTTGACCAGCAGTCAGGATTCTAAAAACAAACATGAGGCCCTGGCATTCTGCTCTCTAAATCAAAACACTGTGGGCTCAAGCCCCACTTTACAGACTTGAGCATAAACTTGAGGCTGGCCCTCCCAGCACGGCACTGACAGCCCTGCAGCAATCTTAGATCCGACGTTCAACCAAAGCCAGACCATCCGGTCCCACTACTTAATTAAATCTGCACCTCAACTGTATTTAACTTGAAGCACGGTAACTCAGCGGTTATCACCGCTGCCTCACGGCACCAGGGACCCGGTTTCGATCCCACTCTCGGGTGACTGTCTGTGTGGAGTTTGTACATTCTCCCCTTATCTGCATGAGTTTCCGCTGGGTACTCCAGTTTCCTGCCACAGTCCAAAGATGTGCAGGGTAGATGGCCGTGCTAAATTGCCCCGTGGGTGGGTTAGCCATGGGAAATGCAGGGTTATAGGGATAAGGTAGGGGGATGGGTTTGGGTGCGATGCTCTTTGGAGCATCAACATGGACTCAATTGCCCGAATAGCCTGCTCCTGTGCTGTAAGGATTCTGTGATACCTCTTGATACTCTTTGCCAAGCCATAATTCTGTTAATCTCAGTCTTGAAGATTTTATTTGTCACTTGGTGCTCTTGAGGATGGCAGTCATCGACTCAGTGAGTAGCAATGTTTTTGCATCGGACACAAATGTTTCCAGATTTTCATCCCGTTTCGGATATTTGGGCCCGGATTTCCATGAAGGAAATAGGAGAGGTGACTCAAAGAATTCCTAACTCTGCAAATCTATCTCAGTAAGGGAGGCATAAAAACCAAAAGAACTGCGGATGCTGTAAATCAGGAACAAAAACAGAAGTTGCTGGAAAAACTCAGCAGGTCTGGCAGCATCTGTGAAGAAAACAGAGTTAACATTTCAGGTCCGATGACCCTGCCTCAGAACTGATGCTAGTTGGGAAAACGTCATTGTATGCAGAAAGTAGGGAGGACGATGGGGTAGGAGTAAATGATCGGATAAAGAACAGCCCAAAGAGAGAGAAGAAAAGTTGGACAGACAAAGGAGCTGATAACGATCAGGCTGGGAGGGTGAATAGTTGTTAATGGGGACTGTTTGTGACTAACAATAGGTAGTGTGTAGTGGCAGGCTATGTGGTAACAAGGCCTGGTGTGTGGGGTAGGGGGCTCGCACATGGAAAGGTTTAGGCCCTAAAATTATTGAACTCGATATTGAGTCCAGAGGGCTGTAGGGTCCCCAAGCGGAAAATGAGGTGTTGGTCTTTCAGCTCGTGCTGAACTTCGCTGGAACACTGCAGCAAGCCAGGGACAGAGATGTTGACCAGGGAACAGGGTGGTGTTTTAAAGTGGTTTTAAAGTGGCAGGCAACAGGTGGTTCAGGGTCTTTTTTGCAAGTAGGACGTTGGTATTCTGCAAAGCGGTCACCCTTCCTCAATGTAGAGGAGACCACACTGTGAGCAGTGAATGCAGTCGACTAGATTGTGGGGAGTGCAGGTGAAATGTTCCTTCACCTGGAAGGTTTGTTTGGGCCCTTGGATACTGGGGAAGGAGGAGGTAAATGGGCAGGTGTTACACCTTCGCCGGTTACAGGGGAAGGTGCCGTAGGGCTGTGGGGAGGTGTTGGGAGTGAAGGAAGAGTGGACAAGGTTGTCCCGGAAAGAACGGTCCCTGCAGAAGGTGGACAGGGGAGGGGAGGGGAATATGTGTCTGGTGGTGGCATCTTGCTGGAGGTGGCGGAAATGGCGCCTGATGATCTTCTGGATGTGGATGCTGGTGGGATGGTAGGTGAGGATAAGGGGAACCCTATCACTGTTGCGGGAGGGAAGAGAAGGGGTGAGGGCGGAAGTGCGGGAGATGGGTTGGACCTGGTTGAGGGCCTTGTTGACAACGGAGCTGGGGAATCCTCGGTTGAGGGAGAAGGTGAACAGAGATAGACCAGGTGAAAGTGAGGGCAGGACGGAAATTGGAAGTGAAATCGATGAACTTTTCCAATTCTGGATGGTAAATCGATGATATTGTCGGTGCTGCTTCCCTCTCTCGTCCAGAATTGGAAAAGTTCATCGACTTCACTTCCAATTTCCGTCCTGCCCTCACTTTCACCTGGTCTATCTCTGACTCCTCCCTTCCCTTCCTCGACATTTCTGTTTAAATTTCTGGGGATAGACTGGCCACCAACTCCCACAACTACCTTGGACTATACATCCTCGCACCCTGCTTCCTGTAAAGACTCCATCCCATTCTCTCAGTTCCTCCGTCTCCATTGTGATTGTTCAGATGAGGCCAACTTTGACAAGGGGGCCTCCGAAATGTCCACCTTCTTCCTCAAATAAGGATTCCCCAGTACTGTTGTTGACAGGGCCCTCAACCGGGTCCGACCCATCTCCCGCACTTCCGCCCTCACTCCCTCTCTTCCCTAAACTCTTCCATGTCCTAGCCCCTTGCCCCACACACCAGGCCTTGTTATCACATACATTACACACTACTTGTTGACAGTCACTAACAGACCCCATTAACAGCTATTCACCCTCCTAGCCAGATCATCATCAACTCCTTTGTTTATCTTCTGTCTCTTTGGGCTCTATCCTTTATCCTATCGTTTACTCCCTACCCCATCCCCCTCCCTATCTTCTGCATATAAACCGACGTTTTCCCAGTTCTGAGGAAGGGTCACCGGGCCCGAAACATTAACTCTGATTTTATTCTTTACAGATGCTGCCAGACCTGCTGAGCTTTTCCAGCAACTTCTGTTTTGTTCAGTTAGGCAGGCCTCTGCTTGATATATTTTCATTTTGGGAAGATGAGGGCAGCCTGAGGGTGGCAGACAATGATGGCAGTGGATGGCCAGGGCCGTCAGGTTGGAATGATGATGACAGTCAGGCACACAAGCCCTGAACCCTTAAAAGGCAATGCTGGTAATGTTGACACAACCTGCAGGGGAGGTTGACATGGATTCACAAGTCATACAACACAGAAACGGACCCTTCGATCCTGCCAGTGCTGAACGTAATCCCAAACTAAACCAGTCCCACCTGCCTGCTCCTGGCTCATATCCCTCCAAACCTTTCCTATTCATGTACCTATCCAAATGTCATCAGGAATCATCAGGAAGTTCATTCCACATGCAAACTACACTCTGTATAAAAAAATTACCCCCATGTCTTTTTTAAATCTTGCTCTTCTCACCTTAAAAATGTGCCCCCTTGTCTTGAAATTCCCCATCCCAGGGAAAAGTCACCCACCATTAATCCTATCTATACCCCTCACGATTTTGTAAACTTTATAACGTCATCTCTCAACCTCTTAATCTCTGGCAAAAAACGTCCCACCTATCCAGCCTTTCTTTACAACTCAAACCTTCCATACCTTGCAACGTACTAGTAAATGTCTTCTGAACCCTCTCCAGCTTAATAATATCTGAAAACTGGGCAACCAGAACTGGACACAGTGTTCCAGAAGATTGTACGCCTATGTTCTGTCCAATCTCAATATGACTTCCCAACTCCTAGACATCTTTAGAACACTGTAATAACTTATTCTTTCTTTGTTATAGTTTTATAGTGCCTGTGTGTTTATTTATATAAGATTGGGACATGTGAGGTGGATAATGGCTTTTGTCAATAATACTATGTATGACTGTGACTGATTGGCAGTGTCATGAGGAACTTAACGGGCAATGGATTTTCAATGTGAATATTGAAATACTTTTTGATTTGACTCTCCACTCAGGACTAGGGTTACCTGGAATTCAGTAATTAACTGAAAAGCCTTGATCTAGATCCCCAACTCCGTCGATATTGCTGAGGATGGGTGGTGAGTGCTCACTCCCAGCAATGGAGCCAGCAGGAGCAGGAATATTATCTGTGCAGTGGACGCATGACGCAGGTGCCAATGGAAATTTCTGGAAATGGAAATTGGGGCCAGGAATCCCAGAATCAGGTCCTACCCACCATTGTAAGAACCTGTCAAATCAGCACCACTCCACAAAAATCTGGACCTTGAGTACAACATTGATACCTCAGTGCAGTACTGAGGGAGTGCTGCACGGTCAAGGGCGCTGTCTTTTAGGTGAGCCACTGCTGCTGTTCATGTCCCTTGAATGAATATTTAAAAATTATCAGTAATAGTTCACAGAACTGGAGTTACAACACAACTTACAATTGGTACCTGAACATATGGGGATATTTACACCAATTTAATGCATCGTGAATAACCTTTCTTGAAAGGTACCATTATCCCTCACAATACAAATGGTCATCATGTCGTAGAGCCAGTATGGTTCAGAGTAAACCCAATTTGCCCATTGGCTCCTGACCAGGATTTGTGTCCAACCATTTTACCTCTACCACCATGAAGGAGTGAAATCAGGAGGCGCTTTCTTTACGTGTGTATGTTTGTGTGTGTGTGTGTGTGTGTGTGTGTGCAGCGCGTGTGTCTGTCTCTGTGTGTGTGTGTGTGTGCCTGTGTGTGTGTGTGTGTGCGTGTGCCTCTGTGTCCGTGTGTGTGTGTCTCTGTGTGTGTCTCTGTGTGTGCGTGTGTCTGTGTATGTGTGTCTCAGTGTGTGCATGTCTGTGTGTGTTTGTGTGTGTCTCTGTGCATGTCTGTGTGTGCACGCTTGCACATGTGTGTTTATGTGTGTGTGTGTCTGTGTCTGTGTGTATGGGTTTGAAGATACTGTCTGAGGATCTTTGGTGAATTTCTGCGTGCATCTTGTATATAGTACACACTGCTGCTACTGAGCTTTAGTGATGAATATTTGCGAATGCAGTGTCAATCAAGCGGGGGCTGCTTTGTCTCGGATGGTGTCAAACTTCTTGAGTGTTGTTGGGGCTGCACTCATCCAGACAAGTGGGGAGCATTCCATCACACTCCTGACTTGTGCCTCGTAAAAGATGGACAGGCTTTGGGGAGTCACGCTGCAGGATTCCTGGTCCCTGACCGTGCACTGTATTTCTACGTCTTGTCTGATCAGTGGTAAACCCCAGGATGTTTATCGTTGATATAGATTTACATTCTTTAAGATTACACCTTATATTCCTGAGAGAGTCTGCAGGAACACACCAAGGAAAGTTAACTTGTGTTGCTTTAGTGAGCTGCCAGATATTCCCAAGTTACACATGAATCTTTACTGAGTAGGTTTTTGATTACTCAGAAGCCCTGGGTGACTGCCCAAAATCAAAGAGATTGGTCTTGGCCGGACATTACAAAAGGCAACAGTCTTCAGCTTGCTTTGTAGCTTTTTGCATTGCAGTCCAGGAGGCTTCCAATTCCCACGCAGTTAGCTACTACAGGCAGTCAGTCATGTGATGCAGCCCAGATCATCTTTTCTTTAATGATGTAGACTGAGAAATCAATATCAATCTGGAACACTGGGGAGAGCCCCCCATACCCCACCTTTTTCAGACAGTAGCCGTGGGGCCTGTGTGTCACCAGAGAGGGCAGATGGTGCCAGACCATCTCCTATGAAAGACGGCACCTATGGCAGTGTGATATTCGCAACAGAATCTGGCAAACGGGCCACTGCAGTGACTTTAGGAAGAGGCGGTTTCGACAGGAAGCAGCTGGCAGCCTCGGGGAAGCCGTCCTCACAAAGGGTGATTGGAATAGTTTTTTGGCTTGATGATGGCTGGTTTCAGACACTCACCAGGAGGTGCCTAAAGATATTGAAGAATGTGTGAAGAGGCTTTCACGGCCAGCTCAGCTGGCAGCAATCCCTGCCATGCTTGGCTAATACTGAAATGCTTTGACATTTTGCAATCATGTCCTGTCAAGACAGATTAAACCCTTCATTCCCCAGCCCCAAACTGCACGCTCCCTGTCCACTGTCACAGGCTTGAACCAGACGCTTCACAACTGAAATATTTTATGCAGCTGAGACCAGCTTCCCCCAGCAATCTGTAACCATTGCCCAGCTCCTATCCAGTCTCAGCCTGTCTGGTTCTGTAATCCTCATCTATCACTGTGCCCTGAGAGTTTACTTCACTTTGTTGCTAATTCCCACCTTGTGGCCTTTGGAAAGTTCCATTCCTTCAAAGCTCTGATGTTGGTAATGTAATTCATTGCAAATTCATTCACCCATCCCCCCTGATCTACACTGAACTACACTGACTCCCAAGCAAAAACTGCCTTGATTTAACAGTTCATGCCCTAATGTTCAAACCTTCTAGCGTTTCATACCCTCCTTATGTCTGTTAGCTCCTCCAGTTGCACAATCTGTGTTCATCTAATTCTGACTTCCTGAGCAACCTCAATGATTGTTCGTCCAATGTCAGTCATCTATTCAGCTGGCTGGATCATAAGCTCTGGAATTCCTTCCCTAAACCTTTCTGTCTGTCTTCATTATATCTTTGAGATATCTCATAGACCCTACAGCTTTTGCCCAAGATTTAGCATTTTTTAAATATTGATTCATTTGTGGGTGTCACTGGCTGGGCCCAGCATTTATTGCCTGTCCCTCGCTGCCCTTGAGAAGGTGGGGGTGAGCTGCCTTCTTGAACCACTGCAGTCGATGTGCTGTGGGTTGACCCACAATGTCCTTAGGGAGGGAATTCCAGGATTTTGATCCAGCAACGGTGAAGGAACAGTGATATATTTCCAAGTCAGGTTGGTGAGCGGCTTGGAGGGGAACTTGCAGGGGGTGGTGTTCCCATGTATCTGCTGCCCTTGTCCTTCTAGATGGAAAAGACTGTGGGTTTGGAAGGTGCTGACTGAGGATCTTGGGTGAATTTCTGCAGTGCGTCTTGTAGATAGTGTACACACAGCTTCTACTCTTAAGTGTCTGTGGTGGAGAGAGTGGATGTTTGTGAGTGTGGTGCCAGTCAAGCGGGGCTGCTTTGTCCTGGTCAGTGTAAAGCTTCTTGAGTGTTATTGGGGCTGCACTCATCCAGGCAAGTGGGGAGTGTTCCATCACACTCCTGACTAGATTCATAGAATCCCTACAGTTGGAAACAGGCCCTTTGACACAAAGCTGGTCACAAATCAGGAATCCCTGTTGAAATAACTCCATGACTGCTGGTATACCATCACAAAGTCAGCCTTTATTTACATGTACTTAGTACATGACACTGACCCAGCCAACTCAGTGCTGGCTCTCGGAATGAACAGACCCTCTAACACTGTTTCAGAGACAGTAGGAACTGCAGATGCTGGAGAATCTGAGATAACAAGGTGTGGGGCTGGATGAACACAGAAGGCCAAGCAGCATACGAGGAGCAGGAAAGCTGACGTTTCGGGCCTAGACCCTTCATCAGAAATGGGGGAGGGGAAGGGGGTTCTGAAATAAATTGGGAGACAGGGGGCGGCAGATAGAAGATGGATAAAGGAGAAGATAGGTGGAGAGGAGACAGACAGGTCAAAGAGGCAGGGATGGAGCCAGTAAAGGTGAGTGTAGGTGGGGAGTCAGGGAGGGGATAGGTCAGTCCAGGGAGGATGCACAGGTCAAGCGGGTGGGTTGAGGCTAGTAGGAAGGAGATGGGGGTGGGCCTTGAGGTGGGAGGAGGGGATAGGTGGGAGGAAGGACAGGTTAGGGAGGCGGGGACGAGCTGGGCTGGTTTTGGGATGCGGTTGGGGGAGGGGAGATTTCGAAGCTTGTGAAATCCACATTGATACCACTGGGCTGCAGGGTTCCCAGGCTGAATATGATTTGCTGTTCCTGCAACCTTCGGGTGGCATCGTTGTGGCATTGCAGGAAACCCAGGACTGGCATGTCGTCTGAGGAATGGGAGGGGGAGTGGAAAGGGTTCGCGACTGGGAGGTGCAGTTGTTTGTTGCGAACTGAGCGCAGGTGTTCTGCAAAGCGGTCCCTAAGCCTCCGTTTGGTTTCCCCGATGTAGAGGAGGCCACAACGGGAACAGCGGATGCAGTATACCACATTGGCAGATGTGCAGGTGAACATCTGCTTGATGTGGAAGGTCTTCTTGGGGCCTGGGATGGGGATGAGGAGGGAGGTGTAGGGACAGGTGTCGCACTTCCCAGAGAGAATGGTCCCTCCGCAAAGCGGATAAGGGTGGGGAGGGAAAAATGTCTTTGGTGGTGGGGTCAGATTGCAGATGGCGGAAGTGTCAGAGGGTGATGCGTTGGATCCGGAGGTTGGTGGGGTGGTACGTGAGGACGAGGGTGATTCTGTTTTGGTTGTTATTGCGGGGAGGGGGTGTGAGGAGTCACAAACCATTTCAACTACCCCTCCCAGTCCTCAGACGACATGTCCGTCCTGGGCCTCCTGCAGTGCCACAACGATGTCACCCGAAAGTGGCACGAACAGCATCTCATGTTCCGCTTGGGAACCCTGCAGCCCAATGGTATCAATGTGGACTTCACAAGCTTCAAAAGTTCCCCTCTCTCTACTGCATCCCAAAACCAGCCCAGCTCGTCCCCGCCTCCCTAACCTGTCCTTCCTCCCACCCAACCCCTCCTCCCACCTCAAGGCCCACCCCCATCTCCTACCTACTAGCCTCATCTCACCCCCTTGACCTGTACGTCCTCCCTGGACTGACCTATCTTCTCCCTAACTCCCACCTACACTCACCTTTACTGGCTCCATCCCCGCCTCTTTGTCCTCTCCACCTAGCTTCTCCTTTATCCATCTTCTATCTGCCTCTCCCTCTCTTCCTATTTATTTCAGAACCCCGTTCCCTCCCCCCATTTCTGAAGAAGGGTCTAGGTCTGAAATGTCAGCCTTCCTGCTCCTCTGATGCTGCTTGGCCTGCTGTGTTCATCCAGCTCTACACCTTGTTATCTCAGACCCTCTAACATTCCTGTTTATATCTGTCAGTCAGGGCTCCCTGATTGGCCCAGGTCAACAGCCCCAGTCAGGGAAATCTTATTCTATGAGATCCACCCATCTGACCTCGTTCCAATCTCTCTACCTGTGTTAATATTTCCTCATGCGGCTCCAGTGTTTTCAGACATGTTACCTCTGTACACCTCTAGAGCAGTTGGGAACTGAGCCTGGACCTCCTGGCCCAGAGGTAGGGACTACCACTGTGGCACCAAGAGCTCCTTTGCTGTGTTTTTATAACGTTTGAGATGCTATGTTATAGGAAAGCTGGTGTGTAAATTGTTGTCATAGTGGAGGCTGTTACAGAAGTGAAACTCTGCCGAGTTAAAACGATTGGCCTGGAATTCAACAAAATGCAGGCATCGTCTCTCACTCGAACAGATGCTAGTTTTCTTCACGAAATGATAAATAATGAAGTGGGTCTGAAGTCTGCGCTGCTTCCTGTTGGTTTTGCTTCTTTGAGGGAGGTATCTCCAGTGAATGTGATCTGCTATCTCCATTTCAAAAGGCAACGGTGTCTGTTCGTAGCCAGTCGGATTATCAGGTAAATGCTTTCTGCCTGTTGCTGAGTGATCATTATCCACTGCTCAGCATTTCAAAGCCACCGGCATCGACAAAACCGAGGGGGACAAAACAATGTTTTCTTTTCTCTCTATGAAGACAGTTACGTGAAAAAAATGCAAAGTAGGAAAGGTTTCAGATCAAATTCGGAGATTCGTTCAGTTTAATGTCTAAGACTAGGAACGAGGAAAATGTAGATGAAAATAACATTGTATTTTTGTTTTCAATTTCATTTACTAGGGGTAACATTCATTACCATCTTAAAGTGGCAATTCCACGAAAGAACCTGATTTGGAACACATCTGTCTATTCCCAGACCAAGCTCCTATTATTTTAATTTGATCACTAGGGAAAATCAAGAGGGAGAGGCAGGAGGAGAGAGAGGGAATTGAGGGACGAGAGAGAGGGGGTTGATGGGGAGAAAGAGAGAGAGAGGAGGTGAAAGCGAGAAAGAGGGAGCTAAGGAAGAAAGAGTGTTGAGGAAAGAGAGGGGTGAAGAGGACACAGCAGGAGTTGAGGGAGAAAGAAAAGAGATTGAGGGGAAGAGGTGTGAAGAGGAGAGAAAAGGGGTTGAGAGAGAGAGTGTTGAGAAGAGAGGGTCAAGAGGAGACAGGAGGAGTTGGGGGAGAGAAAGGGTGTTGAGGGGGAGAGAGTGGGGTTAAGAGGAGAGTGAGGGTATAGAAATAACTCCGCAGAGGCCGGTATCCTGTGACCTAGTCACCCTTTATTTACACATGAAGAGTCCTTCAGCCTACTACTGCCTCTTCAGAGCCAGCTCTCGGAGTGAATAGACTCTCTGACACAACAGGCCAAACAGCATCATAGGAGCAGGAAAGCATGACGATTCAGGCCTAGATCCTTATGAAGGGTCTAGGCCTGAAACGTCAAGCTTTCCTGCTCCTCTGATGCTGCTTGGCCTGCTGTGTTCATCCAGCTCGACACCTTGTTATCTCGGATTCTCCAGCATCTGCAGTTCCTATTATCTCAGACTCTCTGACACTCCTGTTTATATCTGGCAGCCAGGGCTCCCTGTTTGGACTGGGTTATCAGCCATAATCAGCGAACTCATATTCTCATAGCCTCATAGCCCCACCACCCCTGGCACTTTTCCCTGCAACCACAGGAAGTGCTACACCTGCCCCTACACCTCTCCCTCCATCCCAGGCCCCAAGAAAACCTTCCACATTAAACAGATGTTCACCTGCACATCCGCTAATGTGGTGTACTGTATCCGCTGTTCCCGATGTGGCCTCCTCTACATCGGGGAGACCAAGCGGAGGCTTGGGGACTGCTTTGTGGAATACCTACGCTCGGTTCGTGACAAATGACAACACCTCCCAGTCGCGAACCACTTCAACCCCCGCTCCCACTCCCTGGACGACATGTCCATCCTGGGCCTCCTCCAGTGCCACAACGATGCAACCCGAAAGCTGGAGGAACAACACCTCATATTCTGCTTGGGAATCCTACAACCCAATTGTCTCAATGTGGACATCACAAGCTTCAAAATCTCCCCTCCCCCGACCTCATCCCAAAACCAGCCCATCTCGTCCCCGCCTCCTTGACGTGTCTGTCTTTTCTCCCACTGACCCGCTCCTCCCACCTCACTGACCAAACCCTACCTCCACTTCCGACCTACTAGCCTCATCCCCGCCTCCTTGACCTGTTCATTTTCCCTCCCATCTACCCGCCCCTCCCTCCTCACTGACCAACCCCCATCCCAACTCCCTACCTACACTCCCCTTTACTGGCTTCATCCCTGCCTCCTTGACCTGTCTGTCTTCTCTCCACCTATCTGCTCCTCTATCCACCTTCTATCACTGCCTCCCCCTCTCTCTATTTATTTCAGAGCCCCCTTCCCCTCCCCCATTTCTGAAGAAGGGTCCAGACCTGAAACGTCAGCTTCCTTGCTCCTCTGATGCTGCCTGGCTTGCTGCGTTCATCCAGCTCTACACATTGTTATATGAGAGAGACAGGGGTGTTGAGGAGAGAAAGAGAGGGTTGAGGGTAAGAGAGGAAGGGTGTTGGAAGAGACCGAGAGGGTCGACGGTGAGAGAACAGGATTTAAGGGGGAGAGGTGGTGAGATGGGCAGAGTAGGAAATGGGAGAGAAAGAGGGGCTGAGTGGGAGAGGGTCTCACATAGAAATGATACAAGGTTAGGGCACGGTTAAGATGGACAGTTCCTTGTTTTCTGAAAGATTATCGATGCCTGGATCTAGTTTATCAAATGATAAATCTGATTGGTTCCTGGCTGATGCTGAGATCTAAGTTGGGAAGAGCTCTCCGTCAGAGTTATAACCATTAGTGCCACCTTCCAGACCAGAGCTTTGAAGCTTCGTGAAGGTGACCCTGTCTGCTGCTGGCTGCACGGTGGCTATTCACGAAGCTTCAAACATCAGAACAGTGCGAGTTTATTTGGATGGATCAGATTGTTTCCTTGGTTTAGTACATTTATCAAATCCTCTTCATATCTCAGCCCCTGTGCCCTCACAGATCTACACTGGCTTCCAGTGACACAAGGTTTCTTATTTTAACAATCTCACCCTCCATTTCAAATTCCTCCATGACCTTGCCCTTATCCTATTTCTGCAATCTCATCCAGATGTACACCTCCTCCTTCCCCTCCTCCAATTCTGCCCCTTTCAGCAACTTCAATTTTCACCTTTGTTCCACCATTGGGGATCGCGCCCTCCACTGCTTTGAAAGTGCCTCCCTAATCCCCTCCAGCTTTCTCTCATTCTTTTTGCAATGTTTCCTTGAAATAATATGCCTGGTGATGACTGCTTGCTTTGCTGTAGACCCTGCTGGATCTGTTTGAATAATGACTAGCTTGTTTTAGAGGGTGCTAGTTTCATCTGAGTTGGAGGAAAGCCTCCAAAGAACAAGCTAAGTTGGAGGAAATTTGCTGTAAAAGAGGCTACCCAGCTGATTGCTCCCATTTCTGAAAAGTAAACCCTCTACATCAGTTCAGAGGGAAATCTCTTTGTTCTTGTGAAAGAGTGATTGAAAGAACATCTCAAGTTTGAGTTTTCTGAGCAAGCTGTATCTATATGGGTTCAGAGACAACTATGCCTGGTTAACTGAGAGGGGACAGCACATTGGTGCAACAGACTACAGAACATTCTACGCCTTATCCTTTTGTCTTAATGAATAACATATCGGCTAAAACAGTATCTACTTTTTAGAAAGCTAATCTTTGCAGAGACATCCATCTGTTTTTCCCGAAGAGTGTGTGTGTTTTGGGGACCTTTGTAGGAATAAGCATTTATACTTCTATATTACTGTATGCTTTTTGTTATTCATTCATGGCATGTCAGTGCAGCTGACTGGGCCAGCATTTAGTACCCATTCTTAACCGCTCTTGAGAAGGTGGGGTGATCTACCTCATCGAACCGCTATAGTCCATGTACTGTATATAGATCCACAATGCTCTTAGGGAGGGAATTCCATGATTTTAACCCAGCGACAGTGAAGGAACGACAATATATTTCCAAGTCAGGACAGTGAGTGGCTTGGAGGGGAACTTGCAGGGGGTGGCGTTCCCATGTCTCTGCTGCCCTTGTCCTTCCAGATGGAAGTGGTCGTGGGTTTGGAAGGTGCTGCCTGACGATCTTTGGTGAATTACTACAGTGCATTGTGCTGCTAATGTATGTCACTGGTGAAGGCAGTGAATGATGTGATGCTAATCAAGCGGGCTGCTTTGTTCTGGATGGTGTCAAGCTTATTGAGTGTTTGTTGGGTCTGTACTCATCCAAGCAAGTGGGGAGTATTCCATCCCACTCTTGACTTATGCCTTGTAGATGGTGGACAGGCTTTGGGGAGTCAGGAGGTGAGTTAAGCTGCAGGATTCTTTGTCACTGACATCCTCTTGTAGCTATGGCATTTATTTGACTGGTTCAGTCCCATTTCTGGTCAATGGTAATCCCCAGGATGTTGATGGTGCAGGATTCAGTGATAATATCGCCTATGAATGTCAAGGGGCAATGGTTAGATTGCCTCTTGTTGGAGACAGTCATTGCCTGACATTTGTGTTGCATGATGTTACTTGCCTCCTCTCAGTCCGAGCCTGGATATTTGTCCAGATCTTCTTGCATTTGAGCACGGACTACTTCAGTATCTGAGGAGTCATGAATGGTGCTGAACATTGTGCAATAATTAGCGAACATCCCCGCTCCTGACCTTATGACAGAGGGAAGGTCATTGATGAAGCAGCTGAAGATGGTTGGGCCTAGAGCACTACCCTGAGGAACTCCTGCAGAGGATGTCCTGGAGCTGAGATGATTGACCTCCAACAACCACAACCATCTTCCTATTTGTATGACACCAATCAGTGGAAAATATTTCCATGATTCCCATTGATTCCAGTTTTGCTGGGGTTCTTGATGCCAAGCACTGTCATTCTCATCTTACCTCTGGAATTCAGCTCTTTTGTCCATGTTTGAACCGAACAAGGTCAGGAGCAGAGTGGCCCTGGCGGAACACAAACTGGGCGTCACTGAGCAGGTTATTGCTGAGCAGGCGCTGCTTGATAGCACTGTTACCGACACCTTCCATCACTTTACTGATGATTGAGAGTAGGCAATGAGGTGGTGATTGGTCGGGTTCAATTTGTCCCACTTTTGTGTACAGGAGATTCCTGGGCAATCTTCCATAATGTCGAGTAGATGCCAGTGTTGTAACTGTACAGTAGAGTTTGGCTAAGGCTAGTTCTGGAACACAAGTCTTCAGTACTATTGTTGGAATGTTGTCAGGGCCCATAGCTTTTGCAGCTTCCAGTGCTTTTAATCATTTCTTGATATCACGTGGAGTGAATCAAATTGGCTGAAGACTGGTATCTGTGATGCTGGGGTCCATGGGAGGAGGCTGAGATGGATCATCCATTTGGCACTTCTGGCTGAAGATTGCTGCGAATGCTTCAGCCTTATCTTTTGAACTGATTTGCTGAGTTCTTTCATCATTGAGGTTGGGGATATTTGTGGAGCCTCCTCCTCTAGTGATTTGTCTAATTGTCTGCCACCATGCACGACTGGACGTGGCAGGACAGCAGAGCTTAGATCTGATCTGTTGGTTGTGGAATTACTTCTCAAGGGGACGAAGATGAAAAATCTACTTGTTTTCCTCCTCAGCCTGTCCCAGATTTGTCTGTCCATGACAGTATTGATAAGAATATCCACCCCCAGTGTCCCTGTGGAGACCACATCTCATCATCATATTGACAATATTTGCCATTCTGACTAGATGTGGAATCACTTAGTCCTGTCAATCAGTTGCTGCTTCCAGTGTATGGCACAAAAGCCATTCTGTTTTGTAGCTTCACTGTGTTGAAACATTTTTAGGTTGCCTGCTGCTCCTGCTCCCTCCTGCACTCTCCATTGAACCAGGTTCATGGGTGAGTACAATTCTGGTGCTACTGAGTGACCCACAGCACCTAATGGATGCCTAGGTTTGAGTCGCTAGATCTGTCCCATTTAAGGGATAGAACAACAAGGAAAGTATCTTCAATTCAGAGGCTTTGTCTCCACAAAACCTGTGCAGTGGCCATCCTTACAAACATGGTCATGAATGACACATCAGCGATAGGTAACTTGGTTATTACGAAGGAGTGGTCGACACCCCTCCCCACCGATAACTAAAACTGAAACACTCGGAGAGGCTCACCTCACCTCATACTCTGTTAAAGGAAATGTGAAAAGTGATGCCCCTCACCTCCCAATCTGTTATAAAGGAGTGGTTAAATGAAAGAAATCCCCGATACTCACTTCGTAATCAACAAATAACAATTTGTTTCTCTAACTCTAACAGTAAACAAATTAACAGAACTACTAACAAACCAAACAATTCCCCCTTGACTACTAACTATTCCCAAATAGAACAAAAGTCTAATGGTATGCTATTTCAATAGATATGTTCCCACTTATATAAGCCAAATTAAACCTAATTTCTCAAAATTACAGCCTTAGTCTGAAATCTTAGAGATTTCTGCGAGAGCCAGTGATTTTCTCTTTCTTTAGAGCTGATGGCTGTTGAGAGCTTTCCATCCTGAGCCTCCTCCAGTGTCACAATGACGCCACCTACAAATTGGAGGAGCAGCACCTCATATTCTGCCTCGGGAGCCTAGATCCCGATGGCCTAAACATGGTATTCACCAGTTTTAAAATCTCCCCACCCCTGGCCTCATCCCATGACCAGCCCTCCCTCTCATCCCCACCTCCTTGACCTGACACAACCCGTCCATCTTCTCTCAAACCTATCCGCCCCTCCCACCTCACTGACCAATCCCCACCACTCCCTACCTGCACTCACCTATCACCATCCCACCTACCTTCCCCAGCCCCACCCCTCCTCTCTCTATTTATTTCCCAGCTCCCTTCCGATTTCTGAAGAAAGGTCCTGACCCAAAACATCAGCTTTCCTGCTCCTCTGATGCTGCCTGACCTGCTGTGTTCCTCCAGCACTGCACATGTTATCTCTCACTCCAGCATCTTGCTATTTCAAAGATAACAAATTTCCTTCCCTAACGGGCAATAGGAAACATGATGGGTGTTTGCAACAGTCAAGATGTTCTAGCTTTGATTCCATATTTTCATTAAATTCAATTTTTGCCATTTGTTGTGGTGGGATTCAAACCTACATCCCCAGATTATGAATTTGTAACTGCAGATTACTAAATCCGATGACATTACCAATATGCCATCATCATGTTGGCCTGTGGAGTGGGACGTAAGTGGAAATATTTTTCTAGAGCCTCAGTAATAACACTGTTATCTCAGCTGCACCATCCCAAAGCCATGGGCGAAGGTTTCAGCAGCAGATGAGCTGAAATAGGGCAGAATCGGGGAATGTTGTGGAAAAGGAAACAGGTGTCTTCATGAAGATTTTTCAGCTCTGACACCAAGGTTGTGAATATTCTGATTCCGTCTGAGGCAGTAGTTATGGAAGTTGAAGTTGATGGTCGTCAAAAATAGAGTTTGTGGCAAGGTCTGAAGATAACGACTTCTCTTTATTGAATTCAATAAAGAATCTGGGATTAAAGTTCTAATGATGATCATGAAACTGTTGTCAATTATTGGAAGAAACCCATCAGGTCCACTAATGTCCTTAAGGGAAGGAAACTGACATCCTTATGTAGTCTGGTGTACATGCGATTCCAGGCCGGCAGCAATGTGGTTGACTCTTAACTGCCCTCTGGGCAATTAGAGATGGTCAATAAATTCTGGCATAGCCAGAGATGCCCTCATTCTGTGAGTGAATTAAAACAAAACAAATAGTTAAAGGATCTGTCTTCTCATCCAGGACTGGAAATTGGATTAGGAGGTCAGATCATTCCAAGACAGTGGAGAGATCAAGCGAGACGGTGACGAGACCGAGCTGGTTGTTGTCATTGTGCATGTAGGTTCCGATGCTATATTGTTTCAGACGCTGTTGCTAAGTGGCAAAGCTGAGATATAGGAAAAGACCAAGGACTCACACAGGATAGACACGTACTATTGGCCGAAGCAGTTTATGTGACATTTGAGCCTTTTCCCATACTTCCACATCTACCTTTAATAGCATCTCCACCCATTATTTTGCCTTATGCGTTTCCTTTAAATGGATGTTCCCGACAGGACTTCATTCGTTGGCAGAACAGCCTATGGTGTGGTTGACAGTCCCAATGTGGTACTGAGGAAGTACTACATTGTCAGAGGTGCCATCCTTTTATAGTCATAGAGATTTACAGTGCGGAAACAGACCCTTTGGTTGAACTCGTCCATGACAACCAGATATCCTATATAAATCTAGTCCCATTTGCCAGCATTTGCCCCATTTCCCTCCAAACCCTTCCTATTCATAAACCCATCCAGATGCCTTTTAAATGTTGTCATTGTACCAGCCTCCACCACTTCCTCTGGCAGCTCATTCCATACACGCACCAGCTTCTGCGTGAAAATATTGCCCCTTAGGTCCCTTTTAAATCTTTCCCCTCTCACCATAAAACTATGACCTCTAGTTTTGGACTCCCTTACCCTGGGGAAAAGACCTTGTCTGTTTACCCTATCCATGCCTATCATGTTCAAAGATTTGGCAAAGATCTGTAGCTCATGTTGTGGGTGAGATTGTTGACTTGCTCACCGAGCTGGCTTGTTCTCGTTCAGAAGTTTCATCACCATGCTAGGTGATATCTTCAGTGGAGCCTCCAATGCCCCTCATGATTTTATAACCTCTGTAAGGTCACCCCTCAGCCACTGACGCTCCAGGGAAAATAGCTCCAGCCTATTCAGTCTCTCCCTATAGCTGAAACCCTCCAACTCTGGCAACATATTTGTAAATCTTTTCTGAACCCTTTCAAGTTTCACAACATCCTTCCCACAGCCGAGAGACCAGAATTACACACAATACTCCATAAGTGGCCTAACCAATGTCCTGTACAGCCGCAACATGACCTCCCAACTCCTGCACTCAATGCACCGACCCATAAAGGCAAGCGTATCAAATGTCCTCTTCATTATCCTATTTACCTGCAACTCCATTTTTTGATGAGATATTAAGCTGAAGAGGCTTTGTCTGATTTCACAACTAGATTCAAAAGATCCCATGGCATTTGGTGCAGCTGATGGAGGTATTGTCCCAGGCCTCAGGGAGAACACTTCTTCAAAACAGTGTCATGAGATCTTTTACTTTCTCCTAGAGGGTAGATGGGACCCCAGTTTAACATTTAACCCTGAAAGACAAGTTTGTAAGAAATAGTGGCTTTGAAGTTGGAAGCTTTAGAGATTGTGCTTTTAACTACTGGCTGTTAGTCACAGGCAGGATATGCATCAGTCTGTTGCCATGGACATTTCAGTTCCTATCATGTTGTGTCCAGTTGTTAAGCCTTTTTGTGAATGGATTTTACACTCTACATGCGCAACAAGAGAGAGAGAGGAAGCATCATCTTCATATACTGCCCCTGTTCAATATTTATTGCAGATTAATTTAAGCATCTTAATTATCCCTACAAAAGGAAAGTATACTGGAGAGTACTTGCTATTAGCTGATCAGTTACACTGCAACGGGCACGGCACTGAGTGAGGTGAACAAATTTAATTCAAAAGCAGATTATGTGATCTGAACACAGCCCGCTGTGGGAGGGAACTTTGGTTTTACAGTCAAAAATCAGCAACTTTCTCAATTGGTTGGGCTTGATTTCAAAGTGAGCTTGCCTGGGTTGAAGGTGCAACCTGGAGGATGAGCAACAGGGAATCACGAGGTAGAGAATGTACAATTGTTCACTTTTACTTTTTGAAAGTTTTGTTATCCTTCCTCTAGCCAGGAAGGAAGACGGATTTATTTTAATTAGTGGCAGCATCTCTGTCTCCCAAATCCCGTCCCAAGCCTTTGCAAAGTGAAACAGAAAATGGAGAGGTGCTGAGGGTACACACTAGATATAGCAGGAACTGCAGACGCTGGAGAATCTGAGATAACAAGGTGTAGAGCTGGATGATCACAGCAGGCCAAGCAGCATCAGAGGAGC
>JAHRHZ010000043.1:2571896-2599492 GCA_024137785.1 Ginglymostoma cirratum | reverse complement strand
GCACTCCCTCAGCACTGACCCTCCGACAGTGCGGCGCTCCCTCAGCACTGACCCTCTGACAGTGCGGCACTCCCTCAGCACTGACCCTCTGACAGTGTGGTGCTCCCTCAGCACTGACCCTCCGACAGTGCAGCACTCCCTCAGCACTGACCCTCTGACAGTGCAGCGCTCCCTCAGCACTGACCCTCCGACAGTGCCCACTCCCTCAGCACTGACCCTCTGACAGTGTGGTGCTCCCTCAGCACTGACCCTCCGACAGTGCAGCACTCCCTCAGCACTGACCCTCCGACAGTGCAGCGCTCCCTCAGCACTGACCCTCCGACAGTGCCCACTCCCTCAGCACTGACCCTCTGACAGTGCCCAGTCCCTCAGCACTGACCCTCAGACAGTGCGGCAATTCCTTGGCACTGTTTTGGTCGCGTCAATCTGGATTTTGTCTTGAGGCTGCAGAAAGCTCTCCCCTGAGCCAGATTAAAATTAAAGGATTAAAGAAAGGTTTCAATAGTTCAAGGAGAAGAATTATCAAGGGAATATTTTGCTTTACATTGGGTTGACCCTTGGTACTCATTCCTCATCCAAAAAACCACTTTGTGAGATAATGGATTTAATTAGCAGCTGTTATAACCATGGATGAAGGAATATAGACGCAGTCTGGTCGCTGACAGATGGCTCCTGCTCCGTATCTTATCTTACTGTGGGTTTTTAATGGAGTTTAAATAATTTGATACTAATTTGGATTGAATTATAGGCCACTTATCTGACAAATGTAGTTTCTTACACAAGCAAATTCCTTCCACAAATCAGTCTATCATCTCAGACAAAGCAGTGAGGAGAACAAGCGTAAACATCAGGTCCAATGAGTTGGAGGATGAAAGGATGACGTGACCGAGACCCATTGCCCCAGCTCAGCCCCAGCTTAAACTGAATCAATTCTGGTTTTGTATCAGAAGATGTGGGATTTTCATTAATATGATGAGTCTCAAGAAGCTGAGCTAGTTTGTTTAGAACAGAGAAAGTTATGGAGAGATTTAATTAACCTATTGAAAATCATGATAAATTTTAAAAGAGTAAATAAGGATAGATCATTTCCAGGAGAGTGAATAACTAGTTGGATAAGGATTTGAGATAATTGACAAAATAAGCAGAAGAAGAGGTGAGGGGATCTCATTTAACATGGTGCATTCCAAACCATTGCAGCTCTCTGCATCAAAATATTTCTCCTCACTTCCTCTTGGCCTTTGCCAATTATTTTGGATCAAGGTCATCTGCCAATGGAAATAGTTTCTGCCTCTTTATTTGACCTTGTCGACATTGGGATAAGGTTGGGATAAAAGGGGTTTTGTTCTCAGCCAATCAAGAGATGTGACGAACTACTGAGAAAGTGGATTTGAAGCCTAAACTCAGTCGTGATCGTACAAAATGGTGCAAACAGGCTTGATGGGCCGATTGGTCTGCTTTTACACTTATCTTTGTCTTTGTGTCCAAATTCTTCATGATTTTAGCACCGTTATTAAATCTCATAGATTCATACAGCTCAGAAAAGGCCCTTCTGTCCATTAAGTCTGCACTAACATAACTACCATTAAAAATGCACTAATCCCACTTTCCTGCACTGATCCCATATCCTTGAATGTTATGATAATGTTATGATGATACATCATCTCCCTCAACAGTTACTGGTGTAAGGAGAAGAACTCAGTCTCTCAGTTTTTGAAGTCTCCTCAAGCCCCAGACCATGGACTCTTGCCTGGCTCTGTTCTGGTGAACAACCTCCACATTTTCTCTAAGACTTTGACATCCTTTGAAAAGGGTGATGTTCCAGAATTGGACACGATAGTCATGCTAAAGTCCAGCTACTCATTTAGACTTCAAAAAGCCCATGCGGTAGAACATAAGTCAATTGAAAGGCCTGTTTACACAGTCAGGGTGCGTATGCTGAGGAAATGACACCTTTTAACTTTCTACAACTTCACCAGGAGCTTGTAACTGGGAAAAAGCACAATCAGGAGAAAGCTGTATAGTCATAGAGTCCTCACCATGGATTTATTATAGCACAGAAGGATGACATTTGGTAATTGTGTCCCAGTCCCTAAGCAGCTGTAGGGTTTCATGCTCCTTTCTGAATCAGGCATGGAGAATGTCTGATGAACATGCACTGCCTCTGCTCAGGGGGTAGCACCCTATCCTCCATATCCAAAGGTCATGACCTCAAGCCCCACTCCAGAAACATGAGCAGGAATGTAATGCAGACTGCCTGTCCCTGTGCAGTACAGAGGGATTGCTGCACTGTCAGATGGGCCAGCGTTTGGAAGCTCTGCTCTGCTCTGACTCAGGTGGATATGAAAGATCCCACTGCCATGATTTGGAAGAAGAGCAGTGTAGTTATCCGACTTGTCTTGGCCATAGGGCATTAAGAAAAACCTCAAAGAAAACGCGATTCTCCTCTACATTTCCATGTTTCACTTCTGTTTCTTATAATTGGACAACCTTGCTGGACTCATCAAACAGACAGAGCTGAGCACATGATCATATTTCCAGTAGCTTCCAAACCCCACGCATTGTACAGCCATTCCAGTTAAAACGGAAACAAAGAAGCTGGAGACAAGCCATTTGTCTCCAACCAGTCGTGGACAAAGAAAAAGCCTCAAAACCCATAACTGAAAATGGGCACTAATGCCCTCACACCTCGCAATAGGAACCTCACAGTGGGGGAGCCATCCATGAGGGCTAAACTTGAAAATCTTCTGAGGCCTTTCCTATATTTTTGGGGGCTCTGTTTCCATTCCATCTACCTCATTTGTAAAGTGATCACAGAGTAACAACCACTTCTTCGCGTGTATTGATATATGAGGTATTTGGTTATTGGCTTCATGAGAAAGACTCCTGAAGTGATCAGCTCCTGAAATGCCTGTTTTTGTCTCATGACTGAAACCCAAGTTTGTTAAATTGCTTGGATATAAAATACCAGGATTCTGAGTCAGTCACTATTTGAAGACAGAGATCGATAGGCTCTTGATTGTCAACAGGATCAAAGGTTATAGGGCAAAGCGGGAGAATGGGATTGAGAAACTTATCAGCCATGATTGAATCGTGGAGCAGACTTGATGGGCTGAATGTCCTTGTGTCTGCTCCTATGTCTTATGGTCTTATGGCCTTACAGGCTTCAGGAGGGAAAGTAGGTTTCCAGGTCTAGCTCTGTCCCCAAGTTGCTGTTTGGAAAAAAGTCTACACTTTGACTGCATGAGGGATAACTACTGGGCCTCACTATTATTGGACAGTTACCTCCAGGAAGTTGAAACTCATGTGAACTGATGTTTAATATCTCTAGATTTACCAACATTCGTAATTTGTAATCGAGTTCCTCTCCAGTCCCTGTCTCTGTAAATTTCCTGAGTTCACGTGTGTGTGAATGGAGTAGCAAAGCAATTCTCCTGCTTTTTGGTAACAGACCCTACACTTGATTTCATTTTTAAAGGAGTCCGTTGTGAGCTTGTTGCAAAAATTGGAATCTGCCAATCAGGGCTTTGGGGAACACACTTTGACGTTTCTCAGTAAGGAGCAGGAGTAAAAAGGTAAAGAAAAAGCCTGACAATATCATGCACGGGACTTAAGGAAGGAAAAGTGATCATAATTTAAATTTGCTCCCACGCCCCTTTATCTGTAACAATAGCCAATATTGATCCCTCAACCAACATGACTTGTTAGTAACAGATTGTGAGGGGCATGGACAGGGTGGATGAGAAGCAGCTGATCCTCTTCGTTAAAGGGTTGATATCAAGGGACATCATTTCAAAGTGACAGGGAGGAGGTGCAGAGGGGATCTTGAGGAAAACATGTTTTGGTGTGGCTCTGGAATGCAATGCCTGGGAAGGGTAATTGAGACTGGAAACCTCATACCTTTTAAAAAAAATACCTGAATGAGCACTTGAAATGTCATGGTGTTTAAGTCTGCGGGCCTAGAGAGGGAAAGTGGGAATAGTATAAATTGATTGGCACAACTGGATGGGCCAAAGGATCTTGGCTGTATTGTATAACTTAGACCATAAGACCATAAGACATAGGAGCAGAAATTAGGCCATTCTGCCCATCAAGTCTGCTCCGCCATTCAATCATGGCTGATAAGTTCCTCAACCCCATTCTCCTGCTTTCTCCTCATAACCCTTGATCCCCTTGATAATCGAGAACCTATCGATCTCTGCCTTAAATGTACTCAATGACCTGGCCTCCACAGCCTTCTGTGGCAGTGAATTCCATAGATTCACCACTCTCTGGCTGAAGAGGTTTCTCCTTATCTTAAAACACCAATGACTGAATCATAATCAAATTGTGGGGCCTTGCTGTGCTGTGAAAATTGGCAGTAATGCTTTAGAGTGGACAACAATGACTACTCATTGGAGATATTTCATTAGCTTTAAAATACTTGAAGTTGTGTAAGATGATTTGGATACGCAAGCTCTTTATTGCTTTGGCATTTCTCAGACTACAGGAGGGTGCAGAGGAAACTGAAATTTAAAAGAAAGTATCTGTGGGGTAAAAGGGCTGACTACAGACTTGAACTGGAGAGCTTCCAGCATCCAGGACTAGCTCACAGTGAAAGGGCAAGACATTATTTTCCCACGTAATAGCCAAACAATATTTTTTCCCTGCCCAGGGCTAACAACCATTCATCAAACACGACCACAACTCCAGCAAAATGGCCAAATATAGTGGCAGTGACGGTTTGGGAACTGCTGCAGGGTTTCCTATATGTGAATCAGTTCTTGGGTTACCGTGATTCACATGTCACTGTGATTTCTAATGACTCAGCGAGAATCACACTGACTCATTCACACGCTGCTCAAAACCTGCTCCACTCACAGGGGTCCGGAGAGTTGCAGAGGCATAGTGGAAAACATGTTCCGGATTCTGATAAAGAGAAAGAAAGAAAGTTGCATTTATATAGCACCTTTGCGGCATGTCAGGATATCCCAAATTTTACGGCTAGTGAAGCACGGTTTTGATATGTAGTCCCTGTTGCAATACAGGAAAGTCGGCAGACAATTCATGCACAGTAAGGTCCCAAAACTGGTAATGAGATGGTGAGCAGGTGGTCTCTTCCTTGTAATGTTGATTGGGCAGGACCCCCAGAGAGCTCTGCCCTGATAGTCTGAGAAATGGGATTGCTTTATATTCACCTGAAGGGAGGTCAGGACCTCAGCTTAACATCTCATCGCAAAAACTATTGCCTCTGACCATGCAGCATTCCCTCAGTGCTTCCTATCTTGAAAGGATACAGGAGATTTAACATTATGGAGTGGATGCACATTGAATGGCATTTCAATACTGACTGCTGTAGAGACCAAATACAATGGGGAAAGGTCAGTTCCACATTGCAGGTATCCTTAGGGGCAAAGAATCAACATTAGTCACATTAGGGATATATGTGAGATTGGTCTGAAATGCAAACACAATGAAGGAATTCTATAAACGGTAACGAATGCCAGATCCCTCTCACACAATCTGATAATCTCAGCATGTGCTGTAATGGGGACATAACCTGCTTCTTTTTAAACATTCTTGCATGGGATATGAGCGTCATTGGCATTACCAGCATTTGTTGTCCATCCTTAATTGTCCTTGAACTGGTGGGCTTGATCAGAGGGCAGATAGAATCAACCACATTACTATGTGATTGGAGTCACACATAGGCCAGTCCAGATAAGGATGACAGATTTCCTTTCCTGAAGGACATTAGTGAACCAGATGAGTTTTTACAACAATCAATAGTAGTTTCATGGTCACAATCACTATTATCTTTAATTGATTTTAAATTGCACAACATCACCATATTCCACCAATGAACTCTGCTGGAGATTTAGGTCTCAGTTTGAAAGTCTATGTGTCTGTCTTTGCATCTTGTGTGTGTGTGTGTGCGTGTCCGTGTGTGTGCGCTTGTGCATGTGTGTGCGCGTGTGTGTATCTGTGTAAGCATGTGTGCGTATCTGTGTAAGCATGTGTGTGTGCGCGTGTGCGTATCTGCGTAAGCATGTGTGTGTATCTGTGAAAGCATGTGTGTGTATGCATCTGTGTTCATAAATGCGTGTCTGTGCATTATGTGTCTGAGTGTCTAGATGGGTCTGCATTTTTGTGAGTGTGTGTACACGTGTTTCTGTGAATGTGTATATGTCTGAGTGTGATTTTCTATCTGTGTTTCAGTGTGTGACTCTGTGTGTATGTGTGCGTCTATATGTGTGTGTTTGAGTGAGTTTCTGTGTGATTCCGTGTGTTTGTGTGTGTGTGCGTGTATATGTGTGTGTCTCTGTGTGTGCATGACTGTTGGTATTTCTGTGTGTTTGAGTGAGTTTCTGTGTTTATGTGTGTTTATGTGTGTGTGTATGTATATATGTGTATGTGTATATGTGTGTGTGTAAGTGTGTGTTTATGTATGTGTGTATATGTGTGTGTGTGCGTGTGTGTGTGTGTGTGTGCGCGTGTGTGTGCGCATGTGTGTGTGCGTGTGTGTGTGCGTCTCTGCATGGACAGGACTATGCCGTACAGTAGAAGAGAGACTTCTATTTGTATAACATCTTACCTAACTTTGTTTATCTCAAAACTCTTAGAAGCCAATATTTTTCTCTTGAAGTATAGCTCCTATTGTAATAAAGGACAGAGCAAGGGGAATCCCTTTTCATGACCAGTAGATGGAAACACCGGTGATGCCTCACCTCGGTGTGAATGATTTATCTGCATTATTGTTACGTAACCAAAGTCACGATACATGGCAGCTCGAGACAGTTCAACTGTTCCATCCATCGTGGCCTCTCCATAGCTGTGCAAGTTCAGTGAAGCTGAGGTCTCTCTTTGTGTAGCACCAATGCTGTAATCCCTGTGGGATCTCCAGGGTAAAAGCCCTTCTTGCCTCAGTTTGGTTTTGCTGACTGTCCTTTTTAAATTCCCCAAACAATACGGTAAGAGCATAAAAGGTGGTTGCTGCTGATTTCCATGTCCCTAGTCTAGATTGATACAAAGGTTGTGAGCCTTTGATCAGTAGTCTCCAAGGTTACAGATATAAGAGAGGAACCATGATACATAATTTAAACAGAAGCTGTGCTCAGTGATTGGTTCAATTATGTGCAATGCTCAGTGTTCCTTCCTGAAGTGGATTTTCAGTGAATCTCCAGGAGGATTTCAATAACGTAAACCATTCAACTGCAAAGAATTACCTTACATCGCTCTCTCTTTTCTTCTCTCCATCCCTCTCTTTCTCTCTTCCCCCCGTCTCCCTTCTCTAGCTCTAGCTCTTTCTTTCTCCATCACATTCCCTGCCTTTCTCTGTCTCTTTTTCCTTCCTGCCCACCTCCCAATTTCTCTCAGTACATTGACTGGGGAATCACATTTGGATGGGATTTCAGCCAAATCTGCTCCTTCAGCACCTCTGTGACATTTAGGAGCCCTGCAGTTACCTCAGTTGGGATTAACCACCTGTGTTCAGCCCATGAACTGAGTCAGAAACCTATTAGTTTTCATGGCTCAATCTGAGAACAGGCAGCAGGTTTTACCCTTGCTGCATTGACAGGATTCTGTCTCCACGGCAATCTTGTATAATATGAATTAAACCTATAAACAGCACTTTCCCTCAGTCTCCTCGCTTTCCACATAAATATATCTTAAGAAGGAAAGACTGCTGGAAAGTGGGATTAGTGCCGATCGGTCAGCACAGACTCGATGGGCCAAAGGGCCTATTCTGTGCTGTATGACTCTATGACTCTATGACATGTGTTTATGTAGACATTATCACCAACTCAGGACATCTCAAAACACTTTCCAGACAACAGCTTCTTTTTTTGACTTATATTTTAGTTTGTAACATAGGAAATGCAGCAACCGATTTGCTCACAGGAAGCTCGCGCAAACTGCAATGTGATAGTGACGTTAGTGATCTATTTCTCATGGTGGTGATTGAGTGATAAATTTTAGCTAGAACACTATGGAGAACTCAGAGATAGTAAGAACTGCTGATGCTGGAGTCTGAGATAATGAGGTGTAGGGCTGGATGAACACAGCAGGCCAGGCAGCATCAGAGGAGCAGGAAGGCTGACGTTTCGGGTCTGGATCCCTCTTCAGAAATGGGGGAGGGGAAGGGGGCTCTGAAATAAATAGAGAGGAGTGTCGGTGATCGAGAGTAGATAGTGGAGCGGATAGGTGGGAGAGTAGACGGACAGGTAATAGAGGCAGGATGAAGTTAGTAAAGGTGAGTGTAGGTAAGAAGTGGGGGTGGGGGTTGGTCAATGAGGTAGGAGGAGCTGACAGGTGGGAGAGAAGAGGGAGAACTCACCTGCATTACTTCAAAACAATCATTTATATCCACCTGAACAGGCAGACAGAGCCTCTGTTTAATATCTCACCGAACAGGCAGAATCTCTAATAATGTAACACCCCTTCAGTACTGCACTGGAGGCTCAGTGATGAATTTTGTAATCGAATTGAACCCATGACCCTAATTCCTTGATGTGCATGTTCTCTTCCCTTCAGTTGTCTCTTTGAATTACCATTTTTTATTCGGTCATGGGCCATAGGTGTCGCTGACTGGGTCAACATTTATTACCCATCCCTAATTGCCCTTGAGAAAGTGGTGGTGAGCTGTCTCCTTGAACCGCTGCTGTCCATGTGCTGTGGGGAGACCCACAACATCCTTAGGGAGGGAATCCCAGATTTTGACCCAGTGACACTGAAGGAACAGCAATGTATTTCCAAGTCAGGATGGTGAGTGGCTTGAAGGGGAACTTGCAGGTGGTGGTGTTCCCATGTAACTGCTGCCCTTGTCCGACTAGCTGGAAATAGTCTTGGGTCTGAAAGGTGCTGACTAAAGAGCCTTGATGAACTTCTGCAGTGCATCTTGCAGATGATACACACTGCTGCTACTGAGCGTTGGTGGTGGAGGGAATGGATGCTTGTGGATATGGTGCCAATTAAACAGTTTCCTTTGTCCTGGAAGGTGTCAAACTTCTTGAGTGTTCATCTCGTTGAAAAGTAAACACCTTGATGTTTAATTTTGTATTGAACAACTTGCTTTTTACTTATTAATCTGGTATGGTATTCTGAGGCAGTCTTGTCTAGATTTCAGCAGCAGCCTGAATTCCCAAACCAATTCTCATACAACTTCAAGCAACTGAAAGTTGAGCTGAGGAAACCAGGAGCAAGGGTGTCAACTCTCCAGGGTTGACCTGCAGTCCCCAGGAATTCTGGAATAATCTCCACATGAATGCTACAACCAAAATCTAGGTAAAAGGCACAAGGTGCATTCTTTAAAAAATTATATTCTGCATTTCATTTCTTGGTTATCAAGCAATTCAAGAAATGCTCAGCCTACCGTGGCAATTCCACTCTCTGTAAGATCAATCTTGTTCCTTGAATACACAAGGTAGCCTTTCATAACTGTTTTTATTCAGCGGAGCAATGGCCACACAATATGTAAATGCCTCATGGTTGTGGGAATCTGCAGAGTGAGACTGTAACTGTCCAGAGTCAGTGTTTAAAAGCAAAACGCTGTGGATGCTGGAAATCTGAAATAAAATCAGAGAATGTTGGAGAAACTGAGCAGGTCTGGCAGCACTTGTGGGGAGAAAATTGAGTTAACAATAATTTATCATGCCCAATTTTTTTTTTGGTATATTTTAAATAATGTCATCCTGCACCTGAAATGTTACCTCTGTTTCTCTCTCCATAGATGCTGCCTGATCTGCAGAGTTTCTCCAGCAATTTCTGTCTTCATTTCAGATTCACTGTTTATTCAGTGGGGTAAGGATCACTCACTGAGCAACTGTAGAGTCACTATAGGCCCCTCACTGCAGTGAGTCAATGTTCTAAATATTTGTGTTCATTTTTGACCCAGTCATGGAGGAGTTAAAAAGCTGAAAATTCTATAGCTTTCTCACAGAGCTAACATGTATGGGGTAAATGGGGAAGAAATGACGCTGAGACTTTCTATTCACTTTTTTGAGCTGATAATTATTTTTACAGAACATGCTATTTTTATTAACCCTGTATTTTTCCAGAGGCTGGGTTCACTCAATGGAATATCAGGGCTAAATATAATTAGGGTCGGTGCTGACTATCAAATGCGATGCCTAGGATTGAAAACTAAAAAGGAATGAATTATTCATATTTATGTTGGCAATTACACTAAATGCAATAAGTAGATAGCAAGCAAATTCAACGACTGCAATGGGTCAAGAAACCTTCAATTACTTAATGAAATAGATTTGGTTTCAGATTGAATGCAATGGACTGTAACCCGTTCAATGTTTCCACTGCAAACCAACCTTAGATTTCTTGCCAATCTGTTCAGGCCAACATCCTTGCCTCAATCAGATTAACTGCTCACTTATCACACTTCCTATTTACGGGATCTTGCCATGTACACAGTTGGATAAATATTTTCCAATGCAACTGCAGTGACTGGGCTTCACAATCTCTTCACTGTCTGTGAAAAACTTTGCAGTTTCTGTGAGAGACTGCTGTTTTGCTGCAGGTTCTTTCTTCCTGGAATGGATGATTTCTGTGACTCCCAGATTTTATTTACATGTGGAGCTAAGCAGAAGGGTCAAGGCAGTAGATCTTAAACTAATTTACAGTGCAGAAACATGCCATGCCACCCTTCTGATGTCAGCTGATGTTTATGTTCCATATGATCCTCCTCCCACCCTTTTGTTTTTTTGCCCTTTCAGCCTATCATTGTGGTTATTTCTCTATCGGAATCATTTAGCTTTTTTCTGACAGGTGTTGATGCCATGCAGGTCAAACATGAGGCTGCACCTTCCATTTTCTCACCACATTAAATTGCCGTTTAGATTTATTAGCGATGACCTTGTATTTAATGCACCAATTTTTGATTCTCCTAAAGGTGGAAACGTCACTACATCTACCCTATCAATCGCTTCCAGAATCTTAAAAGCCTCTATCAGGTAATTATTTTGGCTGGTTCTTTTCCAGAGAAAAGAGCCACAGCCTGTAAAGGCTCTTCTGCTAATTATAACCTCTCATTGCTGGTAACATCCTTTGTTTTTTATTCACTCATGGGACGTAGGCGTCACTGGCCAGGCTAACATTTATTCCCTAGTTGCCTCTTGAGAAGGTGGCAGTGAGCTGCCTTCTTGAACCGCTGCAGTCCATGTGCTGTAGGTTGACCCACGATGCACTTAGGGAAGGAAATCCAGGATTTTGTCCTGAGGGAATGGCAATATATTTCCAAGTCAGAATGACGAGTGGCTTGGAGGGGAACTTGCAAGGTGTGATGTTCCCATGTATCTGCTGCCCTTGTCCTTCTAGATGGAAGTGGTTGTGGTTTTGGAAGGTGCTGTTCAAGGATGTTTGGTGAATTTCTGCAGTGATTCTTGTAGATAGTGTACACCTCTGCTATAATGGCAGTGGTGGAGTGAATGAATGTTTATGGATGTGGTGCCAATTAAAGTGGGCTTCTTGAGTGTTGTTGGAACTGCATCCATCCAGGCAAGTAGGAAAGATTTCATCATACTCCCGAGTTGTACCTTGTCAATAGTGGACAGACTGGGAGTCAGGAGCTAGTCACTGCAGTGTCCCTAGTCTCTGACCTGCTCTTATAGCCACTTTTTTCAGTTCAGCTTCTGGTTAGTGCTAAAGTCCAGGCTGTTCATAGTGAAGAATTCAGTGAAGGTAATACCATTCAATGTCAAGGGGAGATGGTTTGATTTTCTCTTATTGCTGATGGTCGTCGCCTAGCATTTGTGTGGCAAATGTTAGTTTGCCTCTTTTCAGCCCAAACCTGGATTTTGTCTAGATCTTGTTGCATTTGGACACGGACTGCTTCAGTATCTGAGGAGTCATGAATGGTGCATTAATCAATGAACACACTCTCTTCCTACCTTATGATTGTAAAACTTGGGGTAGAATACAAAGCCAGTTATGAAGGGTTGCCAATATTTGGATTTATTTGGAGGAAGAGTAGAACTGGGGAAGTGAAGAGCCCCATCTCTTTGAGGATCACTTTGATGTTGAGGAAAGAGGAGGAGGAGTGTGCTGACAATTGACAGTCTAAGCTGCCTAGAGGATTAATAGCCACTGATTGTACTGATTTAAATGAGTGTGAGATGGAGAAGGATTATTATGAACAATCTTCTTCTATCCTGACTAGAATGTATGGTAAAGATAGATGGACCTTCCAGGAAATAGCAACAGCATTCAGATCTTGAATAGCTATAGATTTTATAAAGCATTTAAGGCTGATGAGACAATGGTGTACTGGTAATGTCACTGTGCTCAGAGCTCCAGGCTAATGTTCTGGGGGCAAAGGTTTGAATCCCACCATGGTGAAATTTGAATTCAGCTGAAAAATTGAGCTATTCTAATGGTAACTATGTCAGTTCTATCAATTGTCATAAAAACCCATCTGGTTCACTAATGCCCATTCTTAGGGAAGGAAATCTGCCTTCCTTACCCAGTCTGGCCTCCAAACCTACAGCAATGACTCTGAAATGGCCTACAGAGCCAAACAGTTCAAGGACAATTGAGGGTGACTGACAAATATTGGCTTTGCTAGTGATTCCCACATCTCACAAATGTCAAACTAAATAGTCTGGGTAGAAAAGAAGGACGTGAACTTCTCAGAGATTGATGTGTTCAATGACTGAGGAGTAGTCCACATATGATAGAAACACAAGGAAACATCATAACTCCCCACCTACATTCACCTTTACTGGCTTCATCCCCACCTCCTTGACCTATCTGTCTCCTCTCCACCTATCTGCTCCTTTATCCACCTTCCATCCGCCTCCGCTCCCCTGCTCTATTTATTTCAGAGCCACCTTCCCCTCCCCCATTTCTAAAGAAGGGTCCAGACCTGAAACGTCAGCTTTTCTGCTCCTATGATGCTGCCTGGCCTGCTGTGTTCATCCAGCTCCACACCTTGTTATCCTTGATGGACACAAAATTCCTCTTGATTGATGAAAATATTAGATCGTTTTTGAAAGTGGATGAGTGGGTAGGAAGAGTTAGACAGTTCAACTTTGAGTCTTCGTTGAGGCACAAATTCACTGAATAATGTGATAAAGAGCAGATTCTTCCTTTCTTCCTGTTCATGTCCAGGTATAAATGACACCCAGTTCTGAATGTTTGGGTGACAGTGTTTGAAAATTAGAGGAATGAGGGGGATCTTATAGGAACACATAAAATTATGAAGGGAATAGATATGATAGAAGCCGGGAGGTTGTTTCCACTGGTGGGTGTAATGTGAACAAGGGGGCATAGCCTAAAAATAAGGGGGAGCAGATTTAGGACTGAGTTGGGGAGGAACGTCTTCACCCAAAGGGCTCTGAATCTGTGGAATTCCCTGCCCAGTGAGGCTGCCTCGTTGAATGTTTTTTAAGGCAAAGATAGATAGATTTTTTGAACAGTAAAGGATTGAGAGTTGTGGTGAGCGGGTGGGTAAGTCCACAAAAAGATCAGCCATGACCTTATTGAATCGTGGAGCAGCCTCGATGGGCCAGATGGCCTACTCCTGCTCCTGTTTCTTTTGTTCTTATGTTCTGACTCAGTATACCAGCCCCCTGATGGGCTATACATTCTAAACTGGATATCCCATGCCCCGGCCAGGACTGTGTATGGTGACGGAAATTGTTCAAGAGGCTAGCCCACTCCCAAGCTCAACCCACTACAAGGAGGAGAATGGGCGGCAAAATCAGCTGTTTTCATCAATTTGTTCATAGATATTGATGCAGTGGAATGATGGCAATGTCCCTAGCTGAGTAAACAGTTGGAGATTTGATTCCAATCAATCATTGCCCAGAGGGCAGTTAAGAGTCAACTACATTGCTGTGGGCCTGGAGTCACATGTAGGCCAGACCAGGCAATGATGGCAGTTTCCTTCCCTAAAGGACACGAGTGAACTAGGTGGGCTTTACAATGATCTAAATTAGTCACATGATTATCATTGGGCAGGCTTCTTATTTCAGTTTGGTTTTTATTGAATTCAGATGTTACCATTTTCCATAGTGGAATGTGGAACCTATGTCCCCAGTACATTACTAAAAACAACAAATGCTGGAGATCACAGTGGGTCATCTGATGAGGAGTCAACTAGACTCGAAACACTAGCTTGCTCTCTCTCCATAGATGCTGCCCGTCCCACTGTGAACTCTATCATTTTTTGCTTTCAGTACAAATTCCAGCATCTGCAGTAATTTGTTCCCCCAGAATATTAAACTACAGTTAGCACTGCCACAATGCTTTGTCCCTCCTGGTTAATTGACGGCCAGTTGAGCCCCTTATTGTTGTGTCCATGCCATAATACAGCAGATGGGTAGCAGTGGGCACACTGTTTTATTTAAAGAAACATTTTTAAAAGTATCAGGAGGGGCAGGGCAGCTATTATCTCTGGAAGCTGCCCTTTGTCTGTGGAGAACACCTCAACAAGGATAATATTCTCCCTTTCCTTCCTAATACTGCAAAGATCATCTCCCTCCACACCACCCAGCCCCAACCCACCCCCCCTTTCCCAAAGGCAGCCAGACCCTCCCTGTTCCATATGTGCCACCAGCCCCCACTGCCCACACCAAACTCACTCACTCTGGGCTCCACTGAACCCTCTTCATGTTCCAGCTTGGGTTCCATGGAACACTCACAATGGAACTCCAGAGCTCCCAGCTCCTCATGGAAGTCTTTTCCAGTCGTTCAGCCACTGACTTTCTTTTGTTAAGGGGGTGGGGTGGTGGATGGGGTGAGCAGTCCAGGTCCCCCCTCGCCCCTTTACAGCCCCATGTCTCAGCTGTGGTTCAGTGGGGTTGTGCTCTCCTCTGAGTAGGGAGGTTGAGGACTCGCTTACCTTCCCAGCAGACTTTGAGGCGGTCTCAGCCAGCGCACAAGAGTGTGGTGCTCTCTGAGGCACTACCTTTCAGATAAAATGTTAAACTGAGGTCCTGACTGCCCTTTTAGGGGGTATCAAGAGCCCATGGCACTTTACAGGGTGGAGCCCTGTATGACGTCCTCATTAGCAAGTTTGTTGTCACTTACCTCCATCCCCATCCTTGAAACCTCACCATTTTTGAGCCTGTGGGTAAATCCACAGGAAAGGTGTTCATAAAATTCGAGCTAGGCCACTTAGGAGTGATGTCAGGAAGTACTTCCACACACAAAAGCCAGTGGAAATCTGGAAATGTCTCCTCAGACAGCTTTTGAATTTGGGAGCCAATTCAATGTTTCAAAGCTAGCATTGTTGGATTTTTTTCTGGTAAGAGTATTGAGTGTTATAAGTGAATGGGGGATGAATAGAGTTCAAATATTGATCAGCCACATCCTAATTGATTGGCAGAGCAGGCTTTTGGGAGGGCCGGGTACACGGAGAGAATACCTCCTGATCGTTTTTCTTACTTTGATCTTTCTTGACAATGTTCATGTCATGATTGGAACCAGGTGGGCCTTGTTGACTGTGAGATTCTTGGTTGGTGTTGTTAACCTGGGCCAATCAGGAAGCCTTGGCTGACTAATATAACCAGGGGATTTAGAATCCCCTCACTTCAGGGGGCTGACTCTGAGCTGGCTGCCTACAGCCAGCGTACTGTACACAGGTAAATAAAGGGTGACTTGGTGACGGGATGCAGGCCTCTCTGAAGTTATTTCCTACTCTCTAGCTGAGCATTTGTGACAGGGAAGATGCAAACACAGGTTGCTGCTATTTCTGAAAGTCATGTAACAAAACTAATCTGTCGGGGACACAAGGTAACACAGATATCGTCTGTTCTCTCTCCTAGAATTATGTTAGGCTGTGTTAAGCCAGTATTTCTCTTAATTGTATAAAAGGGTCATGTTTGTGTAAGTGGATAGTGATCTCCACACACAATACTGCTGCAGCAGATCACTGGCCTCGTATTCACCTACTGAGACGCTATCAGTTACCCTAATGTTCCTGCAGTCCCATTTAGTTGCTGAATATTCTCAGTACTGTCCACTTCTGATCTTGTGTTCGCTATCAGTTTCTCGTTGCCTACATTTCACTACATAATCTGACGGTGTCAACTGTAGCTCAGCAGCAGCGTGTTTGAGGCAAATATCAAGGGTGAAAAATTAGAAATGTTGACCGATAGCCTGTTCTAGCCTGATCTCATGGTAATTTCACTAGTTCTAGTGATCCAGGACCCAGACTAATGTTTTGGGGGCATAGGTTCGAATCTTGTCAATGTGAAATTTGAATTTAAAAAAAAATCTGGAGTTAAAAAAGAAACAGTCTGTTTCACAGATATCCTTTCAAGAAGAAAAGTGCTGTCCCTATCTGTCTTGCCAACACATGACTCCAGACCCACAGCAATGTTGTTGACTCTGAACTGACCTTTGGGATGGGAAATAAAAAGCCATCTAGCTAGACACATCTACCTCCCTTGAATAAATTTTTGAAATCACCACGTTGTGCTTTTACAGCTCCCACTTCATCATGACTGGCATGTCTTGTTCCAACAGCAGGACAGTCATGTCTAAGGTGATGGAATACAGTCAGGAGGAGTCGGCCTCAATGTTGCCTCCAGGCTGCATCAGGTCAGAGATTGGCGTGGCCACTGCCCTTAGCTGATGAATCGGTGCCCCTCCCGGGTGGAAGAAACACTGGGGGTGGCAACATGTTCTCTGGGTGAGGAACTTTAACACCTGTTCCAAAAATTAGCCTGGCAGCACCACTTCTGACCAACCTGGCTGAGTGCTGAAGAGATAATAGGTACTGCAGATGCTGGAGAATCCGAGACAACAAGGTGTGGGGCTGGATGAACACAGCAGGCCAAGCAGCATCATAGCATCACAGGAAAGCATTTTAAGACATTTCGGGCCTAGACCCTTCTTCAGAAATGGGGGAGGGGAAGAGGGTTCTGAAATAAATAGGGAGAGAGGGGGAGGCGGATAGAAGATGGATAGAGGAGAGGATAGGTGGAGAGGAGGCAGACAAGTCGCAGAGGCGGGAATGGAGCCAGTAAAGGTGAGTGTAGGTGGAGGGGTGGGGAGGAGATAGGTCAGTCCAGGGAGGATGGACAGGTCAAGGGGGCGGGATGAGGTTAGTTGATAGGAGATGGGGGTGGGGCTTGAGGTGGGAGGAGGGGATAGGTGAGAGGAAGAACAGGTTAGGGAGGCGGGGACGAGCTGGGCTGGTTTTGGGATGCGGCTTGGCCCACTGTGTTCATCCAGCTCCACACCTTGTTGTCTCGAATGCTGAAGAGCACAGTTGCTGGGCTGGGTGTGTGGCAGGTAGTGAGAGAATTAACAATAGGAAAATCTTACTGACCTCGTCCTCACCAATCTGTCTGTTGCAGATATATCTGCCCATGACAATATTGGTAGGAGTGACTACTACACTGACCTTGCGGAGACAAAGTCCTACCTTCACTCTGATGATACCCTTCATCATCAGTGGGTTGAGTGGCGTTATCACTGTGTTAAATGGAACAGACTTCAAACAGATTCAGCAGCTTAAATATTTTGTAATCCAAGAGCCACCATGTGCCATCAGCAGCAGAATCAAAGTCGAGCACATCTTGCAGCGTGCCAATGAAGCACCTCATAATTCAAGAAACAGCAAATTATCTTTCAATTAGACACTTTACAGCTTTCGGGGCACAACACTAAGTTTATTAAATTCAGACTGTAGTCTCTGCCCCCACTCCGTTTCCTCTTCCCTTGCAGATTTCAGTTTAAACTCATTTTCAGTTTGAGTAGCAGTAGTTACATCACCCTACCATTCACACCTCTTCTGTTCCTTTCCTGATCACTATAACCACTCCTCTGGACCCTTCACCATCAAGACTTTTTGTGACTCATCTCACCTGTTTTCTAGCCTATCACAAACCTCCCCTTTCTTTCTTGTTTCCAGCATTTGCTTTTCACTTCCCTTCAATCTATTTCATTTCTAACCTTCCCCAGTTCTGAAGGAAGGGGAAAAACCTGAAACGTTTACTCAAGAAGGCAGCTCACTAACACCTTCTCTAGGGCAACTAGGGATGGGCAAAAATGTTGGCCTCACTAATAATGCTCCCATTATTAAACATAAATAAAAACCTTAAGCTAACTTAAAATAAACTCATTTTAAAGCCATATTGAACCTCGGCTAGAGCACGCTTTCAGTTTGATGGTTCTGCTTTTGATGGCATTAACTTTGCTTAGTTGACAAAAGTCACCTTTCTGTCTGAAAGTCGGGTTTAAATTCTACTCCAGACACTTGATAAAAGTTTCTAGCCTGACACACACTCAGTGCAGTACTGAGGGAGTATAGCATTATCAGAGGTTCTGAGCTTCAGATGTCATGTTAGACTGAGGTCCCTCTCACATGTAGGTAAAGGAAATCCATGGCACAATTTTGAAGAAGTGCAGGGGAGTTCTTCCTGGTGCCCTGAGATCAAATTGATTCCTTAACCAACATTGCATCAAAATAGTCTGACCATTAGCACTTCGCTATTTCTGGAATCTTGCTGTGTGCAGATTGGCCTCTGGCTTTCCTATGTTACAGCAGTGGCAACACTTCAGCATGGACTTTATTGGCTCCAAGTATTTTGGGTTGGCCTCAGGTCATGAAAGGCATTATAGTGACGCAAGTCTTACTTTCTTTATTTGTTTAATGGAAACTTCAGGAAATACAAGTCAGCCCAGTGGCAGAGAGACTCTTCTCATTGGTCAGCAGAATTCCTAAATTTCTTGTCTCAATGGCCAAAGGAGCCCTAACACAAGTACCTACAAAAGCAAAGAGAATCGTGAGCATCAACTGAACAGACTCAGCAAAAATAATATTAACCTTTATTTCGTCTGACAGTTACATCTCTCTCTGTTTATAAAATTAGTAATGTGGTGGAGCTGGGCTGTTCTCGTTACTGTGAGCTGTGTTGACAGAAAGCAGGCTGAAAGCTGATAAGGCTGCAAGGAATTTCTCATCCCCTGGAGCACTGTTTGCTGCAGAGACTCTGCTCAAAGGGAAAGATGATTGAGGCTGACAGACCTCCTGAACAAAACGGGGTTGAACAGAGATCTGCTTACGACGGATGCAAGCAGTTGTCCACTCCAACCCACGCAGGCAACTTTGCCAACTGGGGGAAAAGTGTTGGAGAAATATTTAGCAAGCTCCTGCTCCTGTCTCTGTCTGCTATTATTCTTGAGGTGATAAACCATTTTCAGTAAACAAAGTTAGCAGATTTTGTTAAAGGTCAAAAATGGAGAAATGTCACGCAGACCCAGTGAGCACGCTGCAGTCACATATGGACACAAACTGAGTAAAATCGGTTATTTCTCTTCACCCTGGAAGGATGTTAATGAGCCATCAATCCTTCAATGAAGCTCTCATGTTTGAGACCAGCCTTTCTCATTCAGATCTTCAAAAACTGATTTCAAATCAGCCAGCAGTGGTGGAATTTGAAGTCATGGTCTCCAAATGATTAGTCAAGTGGTTTTGACAGGCACATGGTCAATGAGTTTGCACGGCATTTCTCCATTTTCTACCTTTAACATTGCTTATTGAAAATGGTTTATCCCCTCAAGAAAAACAGGACCAAGAACTGGCAAAATATTTGTCCACCATTTTCCTCTACAGCCAGGGTCTTTGGGAAACCATGGCAAAGTTGGCTGCATGGATTAGAGTGAAGGATTGGGTGAATCCATCATAACCAGACTCCTTTTTTTATTCAGAAGCTCTGCCTGTAAGAACGGGATAAAGAATAGACAGATTAATGCTTGGTCCAATTTATATTACCTTCATGTAAACCCAAACGCGAAGGGTTTAGGCCCGAAACGTCAAGTTTTCCTGCTCCTATGATGCTGCTTGACCTGCTGTGTTCATCCAGCCCCATGCTTGTTATCTCGGATTCTCCAGCATCTGCAGTACCTTTTATCTCTGATACAATTTTAGCCCCACTGCGAAGCCTCTTCTAAGGATGCCTACCCTGAAGAAGTTACCCTCCTCCCTCCGGACAAACCTCAGGGAATCTCTCTCCCACTGCAACTCTCTCATCACCTTTTCGGCCTTGAAACTGCTCGACCACGTCCTGAAGCAAACCAGGTACTACAGCCACATCACCTTTCTTAGTACCTGCCTACAGAACCAGATCATCCCCAATGGACTACAATCCACATTCAAGCCTTCCCAATTTGGCCCCAACCGTGACAATATCTACATGGAGAACATTGAGACCCTCCAGAAGCGCTTCTCCCTGCGACTCCTGAAACACACACTTGCAGCAATGCGCAGGCACCTCCAGGCACTACAATCAAGACTCCCCCAGCTCAGAGCCTCCCTCTCCCAGACCTGCAAAGGACCTCTTCTGTTTTTTATTCTCCGTAGGATCCACAGCTTGAATTCACAATTCTACTCAGCTTTATTGGACACCAAAAACCGTAAGTACAGTAAACTTACTGATGCCCACCACCCAAAACGGGCTTCCCACACTCCCCAAATCCCCAGCCGTACCCAGGACCTCCCCCACAATGTACCCGTCGCCATTGGCCACGAGGCCACTGTCGGAGAACCCACTGAAAGATTTTCTGATGAAGGGTTTAGGCCCGAAACGTCAAGTTTTCCTGCTCCTATGATGCTGCTTGACCTGCTGTGTTCATCCAGCCCCATGCTTGTTATCTCCTGAAGAATTTTCAGTTTTGACTACTCCCGGTCAAAACATCATCACACCAATCCCGGAGCACAGACATTTCCCTTGGCCAGTCTTTTTGGGAAGATAATATACGATGAAAAAAGGTTTAATCTATTACAGCCTAATTCAGGCCCAGGGACATGTGCAGGACAGATAGTGGCCACCATGGGACATTTGCGTTGCTAACACTGGCTTCATCACATGATCTTCTGTCACCTGACACACCAACATCCTCTCACCATTGGTCAGCCTTCTGATTCCAGCCTTCCCAGAACTAATTGAAATCAGAATCTTCCTGACCTGTTTGATGGATTCCTGCCAGTCAAAAAGCATTTCTCTTCTCCCCTTCTTTGGTTCAAGAACAAACTTCAAGAATGTTAGAAGATTTTCTTTTTTAATCTATCACCATTCTTCTCTTACTTGAATGCCGGATCAATTGTTAATTTTAAATCAGAGTTTGATTGATTTTTGTTAATCAAATTTCTACCACCTTATGAATTTACTCCTAATTTCACTCCTGGAAGGTTTATCTCTAATCAGAAGTAATTTTTCCTCGGTCTAACCTATCAGCTCCCTTAATATTTTGAAAGATTTGTTCAATTCATCCCTAATCCTTCCAATTTCCAGTGACAAAAATACAAATTTGCCAATCTTTCTGCCTAAGTTAAAAACCAAAAGAACTGTGGATGCTGTATACCAGGAACACAAACAAAGTTGCTGGAAAAGCTCAGCAGGCCTGGCAGCATCCGTGAAGGAACAAAACAGAGTTAACAATCTGAGGAAGGGTCACCAGACCCGAAACATTAACTCTGTTTTTTCCTTCACAGATGCTGCCAGACCTGCTGAGCTTTTCCAGCAACTTTGTTTCTGTTCCTGCATGAGTTACTGCTTGCAGCCCAGATATGTACAGGTCCTGAGACAAATGTAGTGATCTTTGAAATTGTAAGAGTAAAAGCAATTCTAAAAAATGACATCTAGAAAAGAAAATTCAGTATTTCATTTGAATAGGGCTGAAAAGCTACAGAGCTTATCTCAAGAGGGCAAACTGGAAGGCAGCAGGGGAAAGGTTGACCTGGGTCATAGTTGGATGATCGATGTGACAGGGCAGTAGCTACTGTGAGTACATGAGGGTGACACAAGGCAGACAGACTGACATGCTCTGATCACAGGAACATTGGTACAGGGTGGGCCATTCAGCCCCTCAAGCCTGTTCCACTATTCAATGAGATCATGGCTGATCTGTGGTCAAACTCCATATAGCTGAATAACTGATCCAGCATCCACTGCTGTTTGAGGAAGGGAGTTTCCAACCTCTACCATCATTTGTGTATGGAAATGTTTCCTAACCTCTCACCTGAATGGTCTGGGCCTAATTTCTATACTATGTCCCTTAGTTCAAGAATCCTTAACCAGTGGGAAAAAATTATCTCTATCTACCCTGTCTTTTCTCTGTTAATATCTTGACTACTTTAATCAAATCACCCCTTACCCTTCTAAAATCTAATAGTCCAGGTATCACTCTGGGAATAGGTTATAGTCCAACAGGTTTATTTGAAATCACAAGCTTTTGGAGCACTGCTCCTTCGTCAGGTCCTGACTACTATTCTGAATTTAAACAAGGGCAGTTCTGAGGAAGTGAAATCAGAACTAATAACAATGATCTGGCAATTTAAGTCAATACAAATGTAATGGTAAACATTTAATTCCAGAAAGTACAGAATTTGCAACAGATAAGAAACTTTCTACAGGATGGGCCTTCCATCAGTGGCTAACTAGGAAAGTCAAATGTAGTGTCAAACTCAAAGAAAAGTTATGTAATTGTGCAAAGACAGGTGGCAGCTCAGAAGATTGGACAGAATAGAAATAACATGACAAAATAAATTATAAGATTTAGTAAGGAGGGAAAATTTAGAGTACAAGAGAAAGTTAGCCAAAAATATAAAATGGATAGGAAAAGTTTCTTCAGATATTTTTAAAAAATGTTAACGAAATATTGGTCCTATATAAAATAAGTCTGGGGAATTAGTCATGGAGGTTAAAGAGGTGGTAGACAAATGGCACAGATATTTTGCATCAGTCTTCACTAGGGAGGAAAGTAGGATTTCGGAAATAGCTGTAAATAAGGAATTAAAAGTGAGGGAGAAGCTCAAGAAAATTACAATTACTGGGGAAGTCGTACTGAGTAAATTATTGGAGCTGTGAGTTGACAAGTTCAGGTCCTAATGGATTTCATCCCAGGGGGTTAAAAGAACTAGCTAGTGAGACAGTTGATGCGCTACTTTTAAATTTCTGAAACTTGTATATTCCTTTAGACTGAAAAATAACTAATGAATAACTTGCCCATTTAAGTCAGAGATAAAGAAGCCTTTTTTTCTCAGAGGGTTTTATCTCTTTGGAATTCCCTTCCTCAAAAGGCAGTTGGTGCAGAAATTTTTAAATATTTTTAAGCCAGAGGTAGAGAGATTCTTGATAACCAAGAGCATGAAAGGGTATCACGGTATGCAGAATGTAGTGTTGAGGTTTACATCAGGTCAGGCAATGGGACAGGGAGTCCATGAACTGTCACACAGGACTGCTGCATGCAGCACCCTCCACCCCAGGTCCCTTTAATGTTACTGAGCAGAATTTAATCCGAGCAATTAGTGGGAAATGTGACCATTTGACCCAGTTAACCATGGGAGAGCCATGTATCAATAGGCCTGTGGAGAGAAAGCCTCCTGCCATTCAGTTGGAGATAGGAAGGGGTTGATATAAGGAATTTTCCCACTCCCAGCTGAATGCCAGTCTGCCTCATTGAGAAGCCAATGGTCTCCGATTATTCCCAGTTTCATGAGACTGGAACTGGAATGGAGAGGGCAGGCGCAGTAGTAGTGTCCCTACCTCTGAGGTAGAGACCTTATTGAAGGTAAAGGGAAGGAGGTTTAGAGGGGATGTGAGGAAAAACTTTGGTGGGGAATCTGGAACTCACTTCAGGTTAGGGTAGTAGAAGCAGAAACCCTCATAATATTGAAGAAGTATTTAGATGCCAAGGCGATGGCCTAATGATATTATCACTGGACTGTTAATCCAGAGGCCCAGGTAATGTTCTGGGGGGTTTGAATCCCACCACAGCAGGTGTTGGAATTTGACTTCAATAAAAATCTGGAATTAAAAGTCTAAAGACGACCATGAATCCGTTGTCAATTGTCAAGCAAAGCCCATCTGATTCAATAATGTTCTTCAGGGAAGGAAACTGCCATCCTTACCTGGTCTGGCCCACATGTGACTCCAGACCCACAGGAATATGATTGGCTCTGAAGCTCAATTAGGGATGGGCAATAAATGCTGGCCTAGCCAGCGACACCCTCACCCTGAGAATGAATACCAAAGCAAATACAGGGCTATGGGCCAAGTGCTGGAAAATCGGACTCAAATAGTGGTGTTGATTTTAAACTGGCATGGACACGATGGGCTGTAGATATCTATGACTCTCTAAGGCTTGGCTTCATGTCCTATCTGCTCTGGAATTGTGTAACAACATCTCTGAACAGGTTGGTTAGAAAATATCTGTCACTGGAATACAATGGTGGCTCAGGGATTATGACGGATTTGTGATCACAGGCTCCTTGATCCCATGGGAAATCCCAGAGCCAGTCACGTTGTGAGGATAGGGCTCTCTCAGGGTGCAGTGTGGCTTTCCCACCGGTTCTCCAGCTGCTACCTGAGGTTCCAGCACTGTTGTCAATAACTCGCTCCTTCATTTCTATCATTTTGCTCACCTTAGTTTTGTTGAATTCTGGTTCAGAATTTTTCGGGGCTGACCCGTCACTTCACCGTGAGTATTGGTGCAAAATAAAACTCAATACTTACACCATTTCTTTCTTTTAATGAACGCATCCCCATTATCAGATTTCAAACAAACACGTTTCTGTAAACTATACTCTCTTTATCTGATTGGATTGTACAATGTTTTGCATCAGTTATGATGCCCCTTGCTAGCTTGTTTTCAGATTCACTTTTATTAGCTCCCACTCTCTGTTTTGTGGTCCTTGGATATTTATCTCCCAGTGTTCAGGATCTGTATATTACTTTTGCATGTTCTTGTGCTTTTACTTTTCATTTTAAATTGCATTTTTTATCTATTCGGCTATCCATGACTTTTTTGGGGAAAATGTCATCCTTTAGAAATATGAACAGGTTCAGTGTTTCAACTGTTTTTGTGCACATCTTATGGTTCCCTTTATTTACTCAAGTGATGTGGGTGTCAGAGATAGTAGGAACTGCCGATGCTGGAGAATCTGAGATAACAGGGTGTGGAGCTGGATGAACACAGCAGGCCAAGCAGCATCAGAGGAGCAGGAAAGCTGACGTTTCCGGCCTAAATCCTTCTTCATATGTGGGTGTCATTGGCTGGGTCAGCACTTGTTGCCCATCCCTAGATGCCACTTGAGCTGAGTGGCTCACTTGCCCATTTCAAAAGATAGTTGAGTGTCAGTCGCATTGCCGTGCGTCTGGAGTCACTTGTAGGCCAGACCAGGTAAGGACAGCACATTTCCTTCCTTAAAGATCATGGGTGTGTACAGCAATTTATGGTAGCTGCTATAGTTGCCAATACTAGGATTAGCTTTTAATCCCAGACTTTAGTAAATATAATTTAAATTCCACCAACTGGCCATGGTGGGATTTGAACTGTTGTCCCCACAGCATTAGCCTGGGCCCTGGATAGCTTGGTTATGATATTTTCACTATGTTGCTATCTCCCACACCCGCTAGCTTTCATATTATTCATTAACAGATTTTCCCAACGTGCTTTGGACAGTCTTGGTCCCATTCCATTGAAAACACCTTTATCTAAATGCTCAGAGATAGTAGGAACTGTCGATGCTGGAGAATCTGAGATAACAAGGTATGGAGCTGGATGAACACAACAGGCCAAGCAGTATGAGATAACAAGGCGTGGGGCTGGATGAACACAGCAGGCCAAGCAGCATCATAGGAGCAGGAAAACTTGACGTTTCAGGCCTAGACCCTTCATCAGAAATCAAGGAGCAGGAAAGCTTGACGTTTCAAGTCTGGACCCTTCTGAAATGTCAGCTTTCCTGCTCCTCTGATGCTGCCTGGCCTGCTGTGTTCGTCCAGCTCCACACCTTGTTATCTTTATCTAAATGCTGTTTTGTGTTTCAACCATTATATCGAACATGGTCATTTTAAATAAATGGACAATGATTACAAATCTCTTGATTAAATCTGGCTCATTATTCATTTGAAAAACTAATAGAGTGGGTCTTGGGGTTCAAACCCTACTCCAGAAAACTGCACATGACGATCAGACAAATTCTCCCATTGTAGCACTGAGGGAGAGCCACAATTTCCAAAGTTCCTGTTTTCCAGATGAGTCATTAAACCAAAGCAAGGTTTTCCCTGTCAAGTGGTCACAAAGGATTCCACGGCACTGTTTTAAAGAAGGGCAGAGAAGTCTTTCCATGTAAATATTGGCTGTAGAGTTTCCAACATTACAGTCCAGTACAAAACCCTTGAAGTGGAGCTACTTATAAAGCTGTGGGGAAAGGATGGGTAACGGGATCTTTGGAGAGCTTTTTAAAGAGCTGGGCAGGAATGATGGACTCAATAGCTTCCTTCCGTACTGTATCATTCTATGTTTCTTTGAATGGTTTCGCTTTCAGAAATTCCATTTCTCCATCTTATCCTAATGCTTCTAACACCTTGCTAGAGTTCTGTCATGAGGGAGTTACTAGTCAGGTGAGGTGCTGTAATCTCCTCTGACTGTGATGCAGCATGGGGAATCTCCTGAATGACATTCTGACACAAAGTCAGATTTAATAAATGCTCTTTATGCCAACATCAATACAATCTATTAGTGGAATCATGCCACTCTTACACAGGGCACAGCACCTGCTACAGGCTGGCTGCAATACACAAATCTTAAAGAGGAAACTTTTACGTAACAGAATAGTGCCCTGGGGTGGGGAATTAAACTCCAGGAATAGCAAGTGTCACCAGCCTGGCAATTGTTCCTTTGCAAGGAGACATGACTTCCACACATTGTAGTCCTTTATACTTTTGAAAGTTTGGTCAAAGAAACTGGTTTGAATGGGAATCATTGAGGAAGAGGAGAAGAAGGTAAAGAGGTAGGCAGATTTAAGGAGGAAATTTCCGAGTCCCTACTTACTCTAAGGAGGTAGAGATACATAGAACATAGAACAGTACAGCACAGTACAGGTCCTTTGGCCCACGGTGTTGTGCCAAAATTTTACCCTAAACCTCAGGTCTATCTAACCTCCACCCCTACCTTATACTATCATCCATATGCCTATCTGATAGCTGCTTAAATGCCCCTAATCAGGCCGACTCCACTCCCTCTCTGGCAATGCATTCCACGCCCCTACCACTCCCTGAGTAAAGAACCCACCTCTGACATCTCCTCTATATCTACCTCCACTCACTTTAAATCTATGCCCCCTCATAATAGCTACCTCCACCCTAGGAAAAAGTCTCTGACTGTCTACTCTATCTATACCTCTGATCATTTTGTACACCTCTATCAAGTCGCCTCTCATCCTTTGTTCTAAAGAGAAAAGCCCTAGCTGTCTCAACCTTTCCTCATAAGACCTTCCCTCCAGTCTAGGCAACATCCTCATAAATCTCCTCTGCACCTTTTCCAATGCTTCCACACTTTTCCTGTAATGAGGCGACCAGAACTGGACACAATACTCCAGATGTGGCCAAACCAGGCTTTTGTATAGCTGGAGCATAACTTCATGGCTCTTGAACTCAATCCCTCTATTAATGAAAGCTAACACACCATACTCCTTCTTAACAACACTATCCACCTGAGTGGCAGCTTTTGGGGAACTGTGGACATGAACCCCAAGAGCCATCTGCTCCTTCACACTGCCAAGAATATTCCCGTTAACCCTGTATTCTGCTTTCAAGTTTGTCCTTCCAAAATGAATCACCTCACACTTTTCAGGGTTAAACTCCATCTGC
>JAHRHZ010000043.1:2532405-2544549 GCA_024137785.1 Ginglymostoma cirratum | reverse complement strand
CTGGGCCTCCTGCAGTGTCACAATGATGCCACCCAAAGGTTGCAGGAACAGCAAATCATATTCCACTTGGGAACCTTGCAGCCCAATAGTATGAATGTGGACTTCACAAGCTTCAAAATCTCCCCTCCCCCTACCGCATCCCAAAACCAGCCCAGCTTGTCCCCGCCTCCCTAACCTGTCCTTCCACCCACCTATCTCCTCCTCCCACCTCAAGTCCCACCCCCATCTCCTACCTACAAGCCTCATCCCACCCCCTTGACCTGTTTGTCCTCCCTGGAATGACCTATCCCGTCCCAAACTCCCCACCTACACTCACCTTTACTTGCTCCATCCCCACCTCATTGACCTATCTGTCTCCTCTCCACCATCTTCTCCTTTATCCATCTTCTATCCCCCCCCCAACTTGCTCCCTATTTATTTCAGAATCCCCTTCCCCTCCCCCATCTCTGAAGAAGGGTCTAGGCCCAAAACGTCAAGTTTTCCTGCTCCTCTGATGCTGTTTGGCCTGCTGTGTTCATCCAGCTCTACACCTTGTTATCTCATGTTCTCCAGCATCTGCAGTTCCTACTATCTCTGGAACATCTTATTTTGTACCATTTCCCCTCATCTCAGTCTGTGCTGCAAGAGGAAACATCACCCTATCCAGTCCACTCGGGATCTTTTATATTTCAATAACATCACCTCACATTCTGCTAAACTCCAGTGGGTTAAAGCCTAACTTGCTCAACTTTTCTTAAGAAGCCATAATTTACATGACACCTGGTTATAGTCCAATAGGTTTATTTGAAATCACGAGCTTTAAGAGCGCTGCTCCTTTGTTTAGGTCAATGTAACATTCAGATAAACCTGTTGGACCATAACCTGGTGTCGTGTGACTTTTGACTTCGTCCACCCCAATCCAATACCTGTATCTCCACATCATTTCTTAAGCAGGTAAGCCCTTCGTTCTGGAACTGAGGCTTGTTCGCATTCTCTGAATTGTTCAAACTCCCTTCTAAAGCAATTGTATCCGTTTCCAAATGTAGCAAACTTTGTTTTAACTGGCATCTTAGTAAACTGACGCTCTCGATAAACCAGCAAAAATTATATCCCTGAAATTCTGGAAGTTTACTGTACTGTCACAATTTCCATGATGAACAAATAGTTGACTGTGCGAGTGAGAAAGCTCTCTGCTGGTAAGTTTTATTTAAAGCAAAGTTGCAGTCTAACAGTGATGTTTCTATTACCCAGTGTATGTTTTTTATATTGATTATGTGGATCTCTTGATCAATCAGAATGTTTGGTCCCATCGATGCCGGTTAATAAAAAGTTTGCTGTAAAGTACTGCAGATATGGTCTCAGCAATGCCTCATATAACTGCAGTAAAATTTCCCCGCTTTCGTAATCCATTCTCTTTGTGATAAATGTTGACCTTTTTACGTGTCTTCTAAGTAATCTTCAGGCTAACTTTGTGATTCATGGACCAGGACTATCCATACCGTAGTGTTCTGCAATTTCTCTCTCTCTCTCTCTCTCTCTCTCTCTCTCTCTCTCTCCCTCTTCCCCCTCTCAGTAATATACTGCTGTATTTATTCTTCCACTCACTGATGTTCTTGATTCCTTACCAAGTTAATAGAGTCTCCTCTACTTGGGCAAAAAGCTTGCATATAAATCCCATCCCACTACACTCATAAATCTTAATCTTAAAATTTCACAATCTTAAAATTCAAGCCAAGTTGGCCAAGGGAAATGTCAGGAAACATTTCTTCACTCAAAGGTGAGTGGAAACCTCAAACTTTTTTCCACCCAGAAAGCCACTGAGACTGCTGGGTGGTTCAATGAAAATTTCAAAACTGAGTTTGCTCCCTTTTTGTTTGGGCAAAGGAATTAAATGTTTTACAGAACCAAAGTGAATTGACCGAGCCATGATTGAATTGAATGACGAAACAGGCTTGAGGGCTGACTGGCCTTCTCCCATTCCTATGAGAAAAATTACAGATGTTTGAGCCAAACAGTCAGCTTTAACATGCTTCCAGCATGGCCTTATATATTGATTTTGGATTTGTATTAACCAACTCTGAGTTCCACAATGGAATCAGCATCGAGATAAGAGTGTGCAATTTAATTAACAACCTGTAATTGCTGAGTGCTGGTTAAATAAGTCTATTGTAATCGGCAGTTACCTGTCAGGCCTGTGATGTGCTTTACCTCTAGAACAGCTCATTGCTTTCGGAGGTCATTAATCCGCAGCAAGCTGTCACTGGACACAAGGGGAGCAGCTCTAGTAATCAAAGCAAGTGTGAATTTAATGAGTTCCACATTTCCTCTCCTGGCTCGATTGACTTCACTGTCCATTGTTTAATGTTTTAAATATAATTTCACCAACTTACCTTCATCTGCAATCCAAATGAATTGATGCATTGACAAAGCCACTGGATATATTTTACTGCATCAATCTCCTCCCCAATATGTACCCGCTGTAGAGTTGCCAACTCTGATTGGGCATGATCCTGGAAGTTTCATCACTTGTGCCTACACTCACATTCCCAGCATTGGTCCCCCAGATTTACAAATATGCAACTAAATAATGCCAGGGAATGTGAAGCTGGGGACTATTAGCAGAATGAGTTGCGAGCTGGCTTCAAGACAGAAGCAGAGAGGGGAGTTATTCAGAGAGGCAGAAGGTGAGAAGTGATATTTACAGGAATCAATGCTGTTCACAATTTACATTCACTGTTTGGACTTTGGAATCAAAAACATAATTTCTAAATTTATGGATGACACCAAATTGGAGGGAATAGTCTATAGGGAGGAGGACTGCAACATATTACAGGAAGATAGTAATAAATTTGCAGAATGGACACATAAATAGCAAATTAAGCTCAATTTGTGAAGAGATAGCAGGAGGTCTCATTATTTTGTAGGTGTCAGTCTGGGTTTGGCAGAGAGATGAAAGACTCTGAGTTCAAATATGTCAGTCACTACACCTTGTGCTACGGGTCAGCAAGGCTGCATATAAAAATCAAACCAAGCTTTGGGTTTCATTTCAACAGGGGTAAAATTAAAAAGAAGGGAAGTTGTTCCAAAAGAAGGGAAGTTGCTCTAAACTTGTATTGAAACTTGATTAGATTGTATTTGAAATACAGTGTGCAGTTCTGATCACTGTGTGTTTAAAAAAAAATTATAGAGACACTGGAGAGAGTGCAGAGAGAAGATTTACAAGGACAACACCAGCAATGTGTGGGTCTGTGTACCAGGAAATGATTGAAAGGTTGCACCTCTGTCCTCTTTAAAAAAGAATACAGGCCATAAAAATGATGAAAGGTTTTGATTGACTAGATCCAGAGAGAAAGTCCATTCTGTGGCATGGTGCAGAAAGAGAGGCCATCAATATAAAATTGTCACCAAGAAATCCAATCGGGAATTGAGGAGAAACTTCCTCACCCTGAGAGAGAGGAGAATGTGCGACTTGCTCCCATGAGGACTGGTTGAAGTAGATATTTTTAGATGTACTTGAGGCAAAACAAGACAAGCATATTGGAGACAAGGGAAGAGAGAGTTATAATGATAAATTTAGGTGTGAAAAGATGAGAGGAAGTTTAGATGGGCCAGCATAAACTGATTGGGCCAAATGGCCTGTTTCTCTACCCTTATGTCCCTCATCAATATGACATGCTCATTTGTGCTGGCCTGTTCCCTGCCAGCCAGTTGGAAAGCAAATGGACTGATTACTGGATTGGATATCAACCAAATAGCCTCACCAACTCCAATATCTACCCCACACTCACCCCCAACCCAACGCTACAACTTGAGTATTGCTTCAAAGATACTCCAGAAAGTCGTCATCATCTGGGACAAAGCAGACCACTTAGTTGGCATCCTATCCACTAGCTTCAACATTCACTTTTTCCATTAGTGACAGTAGCAGGAGTGTGTGTACTGTGTACGACATACACTGTAGCAACTTGTCAAGCCTCCTTAGAGAACCTTTCCAAACCAACAATCATTTCCATCTAGAAGGGCAAGGGCAGCAAAAAATTGGGAACATCACCCTCCAAGCCACTCACCATCCAGACTGACCAATGATAGACTGACCAATAAAGGCAAGCGTACCAAACGCCACCTTCACCTCCCTGTCTACCTGTGACAGATGGGCAATAATTGCTGGCCAGCCAGAATTGCCTACGTCCAATGAAATTTATTTACATCCACTTAACTAGAAACTGTGTCAAAGTCCACCAAAGTATTACCATTGTCTCCTAGTCCTCTGACCACTCAAACAGACTAATAACTGGTCAATTTGGACTATATTGCCAGTCCACAATAAAGATACTTAGTTTGCAAGGTCTATTGACCAGAGATTGAGCATGTGCAAGTCACTTGTATGGAATTGTAATGATTTTCTCTCCCTGTGAGAGCTCAGGTTATCATGTGGCCTTTTTTTAAATCCATATTTTGCAGACTTCCACAGCAAATGCTATATAATTTCAGGTTTGATGTCTATGAGTTTCAATCAGTGAACTATAATTAGCTTGAAAGCTCTATGCATCTTTTGGGCGTCCAACAATGATTTTTTGACGTGGCGAGGATGCTGAAAGAATCTCGACTCAACCAGACGTCTGTATTTGTGTCTATCAGTTTGTGAACTGTAATTAATGGCACAATACTCTATGTCACTCTGGGATGCTGCAAACCATCCCATACCCATTTTAAACAGTGGGATACTGTTATCCTTGATAAATGCCCTTCTGTTTTGGTGCTAGCTCGGCACTGAAGATTTTAATGTCAAGAGGTACCATCCATTTACCCTTGGTGTCTGTACCAGGAGCAGAGTCTTCCAGAAGGCTACAAACAAGGAATGAATGAGGGCGCATGGTTAAATCATTAAAGTCAATACATTTTACAGCCTAACCGTGGCATCTTGTTCATGGAGGAGTTGGCATTTGAGGTATTGACCTTGCTGTTGGGGCATGGTAATGGGAATGTTGCACCAGGCCATTCTGGACCTGGGTCTCGGGAGAACCAGTGAAAGAGCCCATGGCCACAGCGTCTCGCATCTTTAACATTGTAGGTAATCTCAGGGATGATTTATCAAATAAAATTTGACACCCAGCCACAGGAGAAAAGTGGTAGATTTTGAGGAGTGCCTTATAGAAAAAGGAGAGATGGAAAAGGTAGAGGGCGAATTGCAGAGACAATTTTAGTGGCGAGAAAGCAGAGGTAACACTCCTTCTTCAGAATGTTCTGAAGTGTCACTGGACCCGAAACACTAATTCTGCTTTCTCTCCACAGATGCTGCCTGACCTGCTGAGTTTTTCCAGGAATCTCTGACTTTGCTTCTGGTTTCCAGCATCCGCAGTTCTTCTGGTTTTTGTTTCGAGAATTCCAGCAACAAAGGGCTGAGGTTGCTGAATGCCCAACCATCGACAGTTGAACAATGAAAATTGAGCATCTGCAAGAGGCTAGCAGTGGGGTTGCTCCGTGATCTCTGGGGTTTGTGGGCTGGAGGAATATGTCCATGGAGCAATTTGAAGACAGAGTTGTGAATTTTAAAATGGAGAAACCAGTCAGAGAGCTCAGGGGAGTAATGTAAATAGGACATGGTGTACGTTAACATGGTTTTGGATGAGCTCAAATCTATGTAGATTAGAATGAATGAGTTCCAGGAGTGTGTTACAATAGTTGGGGCTAGAGCCAATGAAGACATGGAGAGGGCTCTAGCGACAGATGACCAGAGATAGGGGTTGAGTCGGGTGATATTATGGAGGTAGAAGCAGCTGAACAAAGAAAGAAATTGCACTTCTCTATAATCTTTCCCAACCAGACAAAGTGGCCAATAATCGATAAGAACATATACCATGTAGTCACTGTTGTAATGCAAAGGAAGATAGGAGTAATGTTTAGAATCCCTACAGAGTAGAAATAGGCTATTCGACCCATCCAGTCTACACTGACCCTCCGGACCCACCCCCCTACCTTATCCCTGTAACCCTACATTTCCCATGGCTAATCCACCCAGCCTGCATATCCCTAGACACTATTGGCAATTTAGCGTGGCCAGTCCACTTAAGCTGCACTTCTTTGGACTGTGGGAGGAAACCGGAGGAAACCCACGCAGATACTGGGAGAATGTGCAAACTCCACACAGTCACCCGAAGGTGGAATCAAACCCGGGTCCCTGGCACCGTGAGGCAACAGTGCTAACCACTGAACAACCATGTCGCCCCTAGGAAGAAGATCCCACAACACAGTAATGATTTAGGTTTGGCTGAGGAATAAATATTGACCGGGAGGCCAGCAGGAATTTCCAAGCTCTTAGTCAAATTGTAACCGTGGAATCGTTTACTTCTGTATAAGAAAGCAGGCAGGCCCTCTGAGTGGTGTCCCATCCCAAAGGCGGCACCGCTGGCATTGCAGCACTCCCTCAGTACTGTTATTAAGGGTCAGCCTGGTCAACGAGTCAGTAACCAGGGAGTACAGTTTTAAAGTAAGGGACATGAGGTTTAGAGGGGATTTGAGGAAAAAGACTTTCACTGGAGAGTGTGGGTATCTGGAGCTCATGGCCTACAAGGGTGATTGAGGAAGGACCCTCAAGACATTTCAGAAATATTTAGATGAGCATTTCAAATGTCAGAGCATACAAGACTATGGGCCAAGGGTTGGTAAATGAGATTCAAGTAGATATTTGATATAGCTGTTTGATGACCAGCACAGACACAATGGGCCTAAGGGCCTCTTTTCATGTAGAAACTGCATGATCCATAATCTCTGGAGTGGATCTTGGGCTAAAACCTTTCTTTGCACAAGAACTTAATGTACGGAGCCAAGGCAGAGTAAACACAGAAATACCGACCATCTTAACCTCGGGGATCTGGGAGAAATACAGAGTTTACATCTCCATGGAGCCCCTTTGTCAGCTAACATCAATTCCACAAGCAGTATGAAGTGAACAAATGTTAAATATATTAAAAATGAAGTGCTGTGGATGCTGGAAATCTGAAATAAAAACAGAATTTGCTGGAGCGTCTGAGCAGATCTGGCAGCATCTGTGGAAAGAGAAACAGAGTTAACTTTTTTCATCTGGCAAATGGTTAGGGTGTGGAATGCAGTGCCTGGAAATGTAGTGGAGGCAGGTTCCATTGATGTATTCGAGAGGGGCGTTGGATGGCTATTTGAATAAAAATAGTGCGCAAGGATATGGGGAGAAAGCAGGAGATTGGCACTAGGTAAATGAAGCTTGTTTTAAGAGCTGGTGCAGATACGATGGCCCAAATGGCCTTCCTCTGTATTGTAGAACTTCAGTGATTCTGTCATTCTGAGCCCAATCAGGTTCTGCTTTAGAAATGTGGTCAATCCATACCTATATTGGGACTAGTGTGAGAGGGCTGTGTTTACAATCTCTGACTTGGTGCCTCCAAGACAAAGTTATTAACTTCCACATTCTTTGTTTGGTTTACATTTAGGTGAACACTAGTGATTTCCATCGTTTGCACCATGCTGGATCCAAACACAGCTTCAGCGAGAGTAACCCTTTCACTGAGATAGCCATGACCAGCTGCAAGTATAATGGAGGGGTGGTGAGGCCCCTGAGTAGCCTTGGCACCTCAAACAGGAACCTTCATGACCTGGACTCAGAGACTCAGCCTCTACAAACCAACTCGGGGCTGGAGGTGGTAGTCTCCAAACCATATCAGAACAACATCTCCAATGACAGTCTGGTCAATGAAGGCAGAAAATCACTCAAAAAGTCACAGAATATCGGCCATAAACTGGGACATAGGAGGGCCCTGTTTGAGAAAAGGAAACGCCTGAGTGATTATGCGCTGATATTTGGAATGTTTGGGATTGTTGTTATGGTGACAGAGACAGAATTGTCATGGGGAGTTTACACCAAGGTAAGTCTAGCTTTTTTTTCTTAATGACACCATTCTCCAGAGCCAAGATTCAGCTTAAATGGTAAATCTTAAAAAAGCAGAGTTCAAAAGAGCCCCGGATTGTGTAAAAGCTTAGCCAGAGGTCTGTGAGTTGGCCTTGGACACAACTTTCTAAATTGAGTTCAGTAAATATGGACATTTCCATTTAAATTTAGGAGAATGACCAGGAAATCGTCATAAAAACCCAAGTGGGTTCACCATGTCTTTCAGGGTTAAGAAACTATCACATCCTCCATCAGTCTGGCTTACTCAGGAATAAAAGAAAAAGGACCCCTGGAGTAGACCATTCGGCCCATGAAGCCTGCTCTCTCATTCATTACTAACCTCCTGCCTTAGCTCCACTTTCCCGGCCACTCCTCATATCACTGAATCCCCTGAGAGATTTGCACTTCTGTTGGACTCCAGTCCTCCTCTCTGCTGTTCAGTCTTGGGGTAGACAGGTTAGGTGACTAATATTGGCCATGCTGATATCCACAAAATATATGTAAAAATATTAGTGTCAGAGTTTTAAATTAAACCGTGTGTTGTACATTTACAATATATCAGACTTATTTGTCAGGATGTAAGATAAGCTCAAGCAAGTCAGAGTAGAAAACTTAATTTGCCATAATTCCCATGAAAGAGGCAGTATTTAAAAATGGGGCTTTAAAACTGAGATTGATATATCTTATTGAACAAAGGTGCCAAGCATTATGAAACCAAGCCAGTTGAATGTGTTAAGCTACAGATCAGTAAAACGTAAAGTCACCGTAGTTCCAGACGACTATTGTCTGCTCCTACAGTAGAGAGAGAGAGAGAGAGAAAGATGACTGGTGGTGGTTTAACCCAATAGTCGTCACACCATAGGCCATGGGCAAGGTGAGAAGGTGGGATGTTCGTGATAACCTCAGCCAGTGCAGGAATTGAACCCACACTGTTGATATCATTCAGATCAGTCATGATCTTAATGAGAGGCGAAAGGGACTGGACAGTCTGAGAAATCTCTATAAGATGTGGGCGCAGAAGTAGGCCATTCATCCCACTGAGTCTGTTCTGCCTTCAATGAGATCATGGCCGAATTGATAATCATAAACTCCACTTTTTTGCCTTTTCCCCATAACCTATGTGACAGTGAGCCACTCAAACTGTAAACGTTCCAGCTACTGTATCTGGTCATCACCTGAGTCAGCTGATATCTGCCAGGATACCATGTACAATGGGATTGAGTGGGGCATATAATTGGCCTCAATGCCTGAGACCCTGAAAACAGGAAGATAATTAAGTGGGATTTGACACGCCTAATGACTACATGTGGTCTTGTTGTAGAGTCATAGAGTCATACAGCATGGAAACAGACTCTTCTGTCCAACTCATCCATGCCAACCAGATTTGATAGAGATAAGCTTTTTCCCAGGGTGAGGGATTCAATAACGAGGGGTCACGCGTTCAAGGTGAGAGGAGAAAAGTTTAAGGGGGATACACGCAGAAAGTACTTTACACAGAGGGTGGTAGGTGCCTGGAACGCATTGCCAGCAGAGGTAGTAGAGGCAGGCACGGTAGATTCATTTAAGGTGCGTCTGGACAGATGCATGAGTAGGTGGGGAGCAGAGGGATACAGATCCTTAGGAATTGGGCGATAGGTTTAGACAGTGGATTTGGATCGGTGCAGGCTTGGAGGGCCGAAGGGCCTGTTCCTGGGCTGTAAGTTTTCTTTGTTCTTTGTTCTTTGTTCTTTATTTCCTAATCTGAACCAGTCCAATTTGCCTGCATATGGCCCGTATCCGTCTAAACCTTTCCTCTCCATGTACCTGTCCAAATGACTATTAAATGTTGTAATTGTACTCGCCTCTACCACTTCCTTTGGCAGCTCGTTCCACATATACATCACCCTCTGTATGAAAAAGTTACCCCTCCCTTTTAAATCTTTCCCATCTCACCTTAAATCCATGCCATCTAATTTGGGACTCTCCTCCTTGGGGAAAAGGCCTTGGCTATTCAGCCTGTCCATGCCCCTCATGATTTAATAAACGTCTACACGGTCACCCCTCATCCTCCGAAGCTGCAGGGAGAAAAAGTCCCAGCCTATGCAGCCCCTCTTTATAACTCAAACCCTCCAGTCTCAGTAACATTCTTATAAATCTTTTTTGCATCCCTTCCAGTTTAACAACGTCTTTCCTATAGCAGGGCAACCAACTTCTTGTTGAGAAGTTTGAGGACATCTGGCGACAAGAGGACCTCCTACAGATACAATGCAGCCTGAGTCTCTAATCTCACACATAAGTGACACATCCTGTAATGTTCTCTTACAGTGGCCAACGAAGTCTCGGAGAACCTATAATGTAGAATTGTTCCGTTGAATGCCATATTGCCTGTTTTAAGCAGTCAGTCCCAGAGGCATATTTTGCTCATAACAGAGCAAGAAACTCTAAGTTGTTAAGCCATTGAACCCAATAGACCAAAACTTGCTGGGGATGAGATATCTTGTCGCATTCACCATTAGGCTCTTGCTTATGCTTTAGATCAAAATATTTTGCCCAGTGACTTGTTGAAAATGCTGACAACGGCACAACAGAGGTTTCAGAACATCTGGAGCTTCAGACAATAATGGGAGCGAAAGCCTACCTCAATCAATGAGAGTTAGGTGTTGAGGAAAGAAACACAGAAACACTGGAGAAGTAGCTTGAGTGAATTAAATTCAAATCAGATACAGATAGAAAACTATAGAGACAGTGATTAGATTAAAACGGAGAGAACTGAGGTAGGAAGAGTACGAAGAAAATGTAAAATGTTAAAACTGAAAAGAAAATTTCAATTTCTCACCAAGTTCCCATCAGCATCCATGACAGTCAAAATTATATCATTTTCTCAGTAGGTGAGGCTGATTAGCATTGCATTAGCAATTACTGTGTTGTTAAATGGGAACTTGCACTGTGCAGTTCCAGTCCTAATTTTCTGAAGCGAGCCTGAGTTTAAAGTTTAAATCCTGCAAGTTCATAAAAATAGTGGGGAGGCACAGGAGGAGGTGCCCCTCTGTAGCAAACAGGGACAAAATCACGCAGCAAGTTCTGGAGACTCACACTTGTCCGTGTAATCCCTGCTCATGCTGGTGGACTCCCTTATTAATGCCCAGGTTCAGCGTGAGGCCAGCATTGCCTTTCCAGGAAGTCATGGTTCTGAAATCTCTGGTGCAGGACCACTATTGAACATCAAAGACAGACCGACCTGGTTGAGGAGTTTTGTACCAGACTCGGTGGAGATGAAATTGGAATTCCGCATTGAGTAAAATGAGCAAATCAGCTTGATTCCCACCCCTCAGGTGGGGAATGGACTTCCAACATGGTATCATCCAGTCTAATGTTTCCTGCCATTGACTGGGAGACTTCTGCACAGTAGCATTGTCATTCCCCAGTCTTAAGGTTCTGAGTTCAAGTCTATTCCAAAACATTGAGCACAAAATCCAGGCTGAGACTCCTAGGGGACCACTGAGAGTGCTGCACTCCCAATGCTGCTCCCTTTCCAATGAGACATGAAATCACCACCCCGTCTGCTCTCAGTAAATGATCCCATTGTATTTCATCAGAAGAAGGGAATTCCTCGCCACTGTCCCAGCTAATATCAATTGCCCAACTGACATCACCAAAATTATTTCATCGTCCTGAGCTCATTGCCGTTTGTGAAATCTTCGTGTGTGAATTAGGTGTAAAGTTGCCTATTTACAACAGTAATTACACTTTACGAAGATATTTATTAACTGAGGTCATTGAAGGGCTATAGGATCATTAGAAATAGGAGCAGGATGAGGGTGTTTGCCCAGTCGAGCCAGCTTTGCTATTTGACCAAGTCCTGATCTGATTGTGACCTTAACCCCACTTTCCTGTCTACCCCAGCAACCCTCCTCTCCCCCCCGCAACCATTCACTCTGTTGTTGATCACAACTCTGTCTCTCAGCCTTGAATATTTTCAATGACCCAGGTTCCAGCGAGGAAGAGAATTCCAAAGAGTAATGAGCGTCTAAGAGGGAAAAAAAGTCTTCTCTTCACCCTGTCTTAAATGGAATCCTTTATTGTCATAGATAAAACGTTGTGGAGCTGGATGAACACAGCAGGCCGAGCAGCATCAGAGGAGCAGGAAAGTTGACGTTTCGGGTCGAGATAGTTTTGTCTCTGTCACCATCATTTTCTGAAGAAGGGTCTCGACCCGAAACTTCAACTTTCCTGCTCCTCTGATGCTGCTCGGCCTGCTGTGTTCATCC
>JAHRHZ010000043.1:2515243-2532005 GCA_024137785.1 Ginglymostoma cirratum | reverse complement strand
GGATGAACACAGCAGGCCGAGCAGCATCAGAGGAGCAGGAAAGTTGAAGTTTCGGGTCGAGACCCTTCTTCAGAAAATGATGGTGACAGAGACAAAACTATCTCGACCCGAAACGTCAACTTTCCTGCTCCTCTGATGCTGCTCGGCCTGCTGTGTTCATCCAGCTCCACAACGTTTTATCTCAGATTCTCCAGCATCAGCAGTTCTTACTATCTCCTTTATTGTCATACTGGACCCCTGAGTCTAGAGTCCCCTGGAGGGGGGGAAGGTGGGGAGTTGTCTTCCCAGTGTCTAACTTGTCAAAACACCCTAAGAATTTAATGTTTCATTAAGATCTCTCATTCTTAAATTCCAATAAGTAGTGGCCCAACTTACTCACCCTATCCTTAGAAGATATAATACCTTCACCTCAGGAATCAGAGAGGTGAATGTTCTCTGCACTGCTACCATTGTAAGTACGGTTCACGAGGTGAGGTTTCACCAATGCTCTATTTGTTAGTAATAAAACAATCCTACTTTTATATTAGCGATGAGAAGATAAGAAATAAATCAAAGAATTGTGGACGCTGGAGACAAAACCAGAAATTGCTGGAGAAACTCAGCAGGTCAGTAGGGTTAACTGAAGAACCATTCTGAAGAAGGGGTCATTGGATCCGAAACATTAATTCTGTTTCTGTCTCCACAGATGCTGCCAGACCTGCTGAGTTTCTCCAGCAATTTATATTTTTGCAGAAATGAGGAACGCTAGATTAGATACACTCAGATTATTTTCCCAGAGGAGGCTGAAAGGAGATTTAGCTGAAGTGGATAAAATTGCTGGGGTGTAGTTCTAATAGACAGGAGGGTTTAGATGAGAGCAGAGATGTCAGTCACCAGGAGGACAAGATCTAATGTAACTTTTTGAAATATTAGGAGGGAGTTGAGAAGATGGTTCACCCAGATATTGCTAGGAATCTGGAACTCTTGTCTAAAATGTCAGCAAAGGCAGAAACTGGCATCATGTGTGAAAAGGATTTGCATGTGCACCATTAAAAAGGATGTACTGGCCTTGCAGGCAGTTCAAAAGAGATTTATGAGGCTATTTTCTGGGATGAGGATGTTAATTTATCAAAAAACAGCCAAACAGATTAGACCTGTATTCATTGCAGTTCGGAAGAATGAGGGGTGACGTTAATGGAACTTCCAGATTTTGAGGGGGCTCAACAGGGTAGATGTTGAGAAGACGTTTTCAATACCGGAGGCATCTTGAACTAAGGCATTGCTACAGAATAAGCAGGCACTCGTTTAAAATGGAGGGTGTGAAGGAATTTCATCTCCCAGAGAGTAATGAATACCTGGAATTCTCTAGCCCCTCAGAGAACTATGGAGGCTAGATCACTGATAGTATTTAAAAAGGAGGTAGGTAGATTTTTGAAATATCAGGGAGTTGAGGCCCATGCTGAGCTGACTTGAATGAGAAATTGAAGCCTGGGGTAGATCAGCCATGATCACATTGAACAGCAGGGCAGGCTGTGGGGCCGAATGGCCTACTCCTGTCCCCATTTCTTATGTTCTTAAGAAGTGCTGTGAACTACAAGGCATTGGACCCAGAACTGGAGACTGCCTCTCAGCTGGCACAGACACGGCTGGCTGAACGGCCTGTTCTGTGCCAGATTTTTCTGTGATTCTGCACTGGTTCAATATCACTCAAAACCCTGCCCAACAAACAAAGATGTCAATTTTGGTTTTGAACTTTTCAATTGACCCTCAGCCTTGAACAGCTTTTTGGGAGAGAGCGTTCCAGTTTTCTATTCACCATCATTCACTGCCCCTCGATTTAAGGTTGAACTCCACTCATTGGTTGTCTGTTTCTGCCATGTTTGTTCATGTGACAGAATGATCCAATTCTTCACCCTCAGATCTTTCGGCACACATCCCACAATGCACCAGGATCCAGGTTCCTGCACCTCCATTACTGCTGTCTCACCATTAAGGCATTGCAACTCAAAACATGATGTGGTGAGGTGGACAAATTGGTGACTTTTGAACATTTTCTCCCAGTCCTTAATATCGAAGCTGCCTGGCTTCAAGGAGAGCTTCAAAGCACTGTTCAGGCGTTTTCTTGATCCTGTCCTGGAATGTTGGTCACTGGGAAGTTGAGAGATTTGGATTTAGTTGGGGAACAGTTTTTGGAAAACAGTGATCTGTCCTTCAAAATCAATTTCGTGGGAGATGCAGCTGTTATCTCCATGTTCCTTCTCAACCTCTCCCCTCACCAGAGGCATGGTCACCCTCAGGTTAAACCACCACCAGTTGTTTCTCTCTCTCTTTCTCTTTCTGATGAGACAGCAGCCCTATGGTCTGGTAGGAATATGGTAACTTTACCTTTCCCTCCACACTCGTGTAATGCCCTGAGACCTGGACTCTGTATTAGCCACCAGCAGCTCCAGGTACAATGTGAGAACCATTGAACAAACATCCTCCGTGAAGCCAGATAATTGCTGCCTGCATAAAGAAGTAGGTACGAACATCCTGGCTCAAACTTCCAAATTAAAGACCCTGTTCTGATACCTGGCCCAGTAATCAATTGCCTCCAAAAAAAGACATTATTTCTCTCCATCTGTCCTCTCAAATCCTTGAATCATGTTGAACATCTCAATCATCAATTAGTGATACATAGGAATACAAACCCTAGTCCACCCTTTTAGCCACAGTATCCTGCAGCTTTTAGATTTTCAGTTAACATCTCCAGCCCAAAAGGGGCAAATTCCAGGTTACCACTAACCTTTGTGTGAAAATCACTTCCTGGTTTCATTCTTAAATATCTATGGGATGTCAAGATGACTCTCCAGTTTGGAGCTTCAAGGCGCACCCAACACATTCCACCAAACTTTCAAGTTTCCACCTCTGAGAGCATCCCACTGAGATACACTGCCCCACTGCATGTCTCATGGCTAACCTACACATCCCCAGACCACTATGGGGCAACTTGGCACGGCCAATCCACCCTAACCTGCACATCTTTAGACTGTGGGAGGAAGCCGGAGCACCTGGAGGAAACTCACACAGACATGGGGAGAATGTGCAAACTCCACACAGACAGCCACCTGAGGGTTGGAATCAAACCTGGATCCCTGGTACTGTGAGGCAGCAGTGCTAACCACTGAGCCACCGTGCTGCCCTTGGGCAACTGTTTGTATGGAGTTTGCGTATTCTCCCTGTGTCTGCGTGGGTTTCCTCCAGGTGCTCTGGTTTCCTCCCACAGTTCAAAAATGTGCAGGCTGAGTGGATTGGCCGTGCTAAATTGCCCATAGTGTTCAGGGATGTGGAGATGAGGTAGGTTATAGGAGAATGGGTCGGTGCAGTCTTGTTGGGCCAAAGGGCCAGTTTCCACACTGTAGGCTATCTATGATTCTATGAGAAGGCTGAAAGCACAGCTTTCCATGCTGCAGAATGGGAAATGAGGGACAGGTCAATGAATGCTGTATCCTTCACAAATCTGTGCTGAAGTTTGAATCGGTTCATGACAAAGTCCTAACAGGTCACATGGAACCTGAGGAGGAAATATTGGTTCTTGGAGGGAATATAATGTACGAGAATTATACCTGCACACCAAGGGTTAAATTACACAGGGAAATTCTGCTAACTAGGAACTAATTTACTGGAATGATGAAACTTTAGAGATGTTTTAGTCACCTTTTAATGATATTAAGGGGAGTAGATAGAAAGAAATTACTTTTGGTGCCCAGAACTGGGGTGAGGTCAGAGTCTAGAAATTAGAACCGGATTTTTCAGAAGTGAAATCTGGAAGATTGCCTCCACACAGAGAGGGTTAGAAATGTGGGACACTGTTCCGTGAATAAGAATCACTGCACGGTCATTTGGTCATTTTTAAACTAAGATTCTTTTATTTTTGAGTGGAAGATATTAAGGGATATGAAGCTAAGGTGGTGAGATGAGATTAAGTCATATAATGGTTCTGGTCTGATTGAGTGGGGGAACATGTTCCAAGGACTCCCCTGTTTCTCTGTTCCTACTCTCCATAACAGGCTGCTCCTACAAGATCAAGAGACGAGGGAGAGGGAGAGAATAAAGAGTTAAGGTTAAGGATCGGCCACAGTTTTATTGAAACTGTAGAGCAGTCACCAGAGGTTGAATGGTCTACTCATAACATGGCTCTGACTGGTGTGTCTGCGGTTTCTTCATCTTTCTTCCTAATACCTTACATTGGAAAACAGAGATCCTGGAGATTTGTCTATCTCAAGCCCCAAAATTCTCTCCATTCCAAACTTTGTTTGATTCGTTTCTCATTTTATTTGCTTAATAAGCCTATCATTTGATATTGTCCATCAAAGTCTCATCAGTATCAGCCTTTCATGAGCCCAGACTCATCCTTCACACTGTCTTTTCAAGGACTGAGAAAAACATTTACTTTATACTTTCTGATATTCCTTGCAAGTGTTTTCATTCTCTGCTTCTCATGTTTTGTTACTCTGCCCAACTTCCAGGATTTCCATTTTCCCCATTACTGTCGCAGTCATTTCTTTCTCACAGAAAGAGTGGAAAGATTTAAAAGGGGCCTAAGAGGCAACTTTTTCATGCAGAGGGTGGTGTGTGTATGGAACGAGCTGCCAGAGGAAGTGGCGGAGGTGGGTACAATTACAACATTTAAAAGGCATCTGGATGGGCATATGAATAGGAAGGGTTTAGAGGGATATGAGCCAAATGCTGGCAAATGAGACTGGATTTATCCAGGATATCAGGTTGGCATGGACAAGTTGGACTGAAGGGTCTGTTTCCGTGCTGTACAAATCTGAGTCTATGAGAATCATGGAAGCCATTCGGCCCGTCGTGCTTGGGCTCACTCTTTCAAGCAGCAGCTGTCCTTGCAGTCCTGCTTTGTGTTCATATCCCTGCAAGTTCCTCAAGTATCTGTTCACCCCAGTGTTGGTGTTTTATAAATTATATATACCTTGCTAAATTGAAATCAGCAGCTACAAGTCTAAAGTGATACCTGCTTCATTTTCCTTCCTGTTTTTGAATCACAAATCTTCACAGTTTGTAGACCAAGGAGTGGGCACATTGTTGGGACAGCTTTACACTCGGTGGAATCCTCCCAGACACTGGCGAGGAAGTCAGAAGAATTGTGTGAGATCAGCAGTGAGGAAATTCCCAATAAGGAAACCAGAGAGTCCCACTTTCCAATGAAGTGCTGAACAGTGAGATGAGAATCTCACTACAGCAGCGAGAGGCTTGTCTATACACATGATCACACACTAATGTCCTGTTATTATGCCATATTGTTTTATTGACATAGGAGATAACAAGGTGTAGAGCTGGATGAACACAGCAGGCCAAGCAGCATCAGAGGAGCAGGAAGGCTGCTGGCCAGAAAATTTTCTGAAGAAGGGTCTAGGCCCGAAATGTCAGCCTTCCTGCTCCTCGGCCTTCTGTGTTCATCCAGCTCTACACCTTGTTATCTCAGATTCTCCAGTTCCTACTATCTCTGAAACAATTGCTTTATTGATATGTAGCTTTTCATTCTCCCACAAGGGGATTTGAACCCAGATCCCCAGGGCATTCCCTTGGGTCTCTAGATTACTGATCTGATCATAAAACCATTAGGCCATCACCTTCCCTCAAGGTGAGGGTGTTGCCTATTCAGTTACAGTTGACTCTGTCACCAGGACAGATATGCATTGCCTGAAACTGAGATGGTCAGTCTCAGAATGATTGGGGTCTGACTGACGCTGCCTGCTGTTTACAGAATCTTCCTGTGCACAAAAAAATGGACTCTACACCCAACCACAAAACAAGTCACTGTGTTTCAAAGTAAACTCAGTTTATGTGAAGCCCCCTGATATGTTTCTTACAAATGTGCAAGTCTTTTAATTAAGAAGTTATGCAAACTGTTTCGTCTCTGCACTACCAAGTAATATTGAATATTTTCATTTCGAGACCGATGCTCCCTCTGTGCTGCTTGGAGGGTCTATGTGCTCTGATCGATGTGCTGGCTCACGGAGCTCCGGTTGTGGTCATTGCTGCTGGCACAGTCCTCGGGGATCCACACAGCAGCAGGAGGGTTTGGTAGTGTCTCTACTTTTAAGCAGAGAGGCACGAGTTCAAGTCCCACTTTCTCCAGAGGTGTGACATAGTGCATCTGAGCAAGTTGATTTAAAATATCGAGAGTAGCTTCCCATTCCTGCTTGACGGTTGAGGTGCAGGGGGTAGTGCTCCCACCTCTGAGCTAGGAGGCTCAGGTTCACATTCTAGAGGTGTATAGTAACATCTGTGAATGGGTTGATGAGGAAATCTCTTAGTGAGGTGTGGTTGGAGACTGCAGTGTTGTAACAGATGATCGTGATTTCACTCACTAGAAAGTACAGAATATCTCAAGCAGTGTCAGTCATTCATTGAGCTTCTCAGTTTCACAACATCTGCTTCCATTTGGATTCTCTAAGGATGGCCCAAAGATGAGTTACACTGCTCTTAAAACTTGCATTTGCGCAGCACCCATCACAACCTCAAGATGCCCCAGAGTCCCTCACAGTCAATCAGGTGTAACCATTGCTGTCATGCAGAATACACTGAAGCCAAAGTGTGCACAGTAAGCTCCCACAAACAGCAGTACGATATTGACCAATTAATCTGTTTCAACGTTACAGCATTTGATAGTTTCTGATTAAACCCTGCTTGCGGGAAGGCTTAGCGAGAAAGGATGAGGCAGCGAGAGATGATTTGAGATCACTCATGATCTCATTGAATGGTGGAATGGACTTGGTGGACTGAATGGCCCACCTCTGCTCCTACATTTTAAGGTCTTGTGGACAGCTGATGGTTCCCAACCTCAAAGCCAACATGCTGGTGCAGCAAGCAATGAGGAAGACAAATACGACGTGGCCTTCATTGTAAGAGGATTTGAGGATGGGAGGACTAATGTCTTGGAATTGTACAGAGCCATGGTGTGACTGCACCTGAACAGTGTGCACAGTTTTGGTCCCCGTCCCTAAGGGGGAATCCACACAGGGAGTACAGCGTACGTTCACGGGACTGGGATGGTGGTTGTCTTTTGAGAAGAGATTGAAGAGATTAGGCCTGTATTTACTGAGTTTTCAAGAAATGAGAGGTAATAAGGGGTAAACCATTCAGGACTGAGATGAGGAAGAATTTGTTCAGTCAGAGTTGTGAACCTATAGAATTCTCTCCCACACGAAGCTGTTGGGGCCAGTTTGTTAGATATATTCACGAGGGAGCTAGACGTGGCCCTCGTGGCTAAAGGGATCGAGGGGTATGGAGAGAAAGCAGGAATGAGATACTGAGATTGCATGATCACAATAAATGGTGGTGCAGGTTTGAAGGGCCGAATGGCCTAGTCCGGTACCTATTTTCTATGTTTCTACGTAATCTAATTGAAACAAACAAAATTCCTACAAGGTGTGACTGGGTGGATGTCAATAAGATACTCCACACTGTTCCTCCCGCACCCCCCCACCCCACGGCCCCAGAACAACTGGCCTATTTCAGGAAAAGGGGGTGGCCATTTCAGATTGCGATGAGGAGAGACTTCCTCACAAAGAAGATCATGAATCTTTGGAATTCTGTATCCCAGAGGGTTGTGGAAGCTCACTCATTGAGTATGTTCAAGGCAGCCAGTGACAGGTTTCTGGAGTTCAATGGCATTAAACGATGCGGAGATAGTGCAGGAAAGTGGCCTAAGGCTGTAAGATCAGCCATGATCTAACTGAATGGTGAGGCAGGTCCAATGGATGGAATGGTCTGCTCTTGTTCCCATGTTCCTGTGAGAAAGAGCGGTTGAGGAAGAAAGAGAGAGAGGGAGAGAGCAGGTTGGAAAGATAGAGGAAATGACAGGGCAGGTGAGAAAACTGAGAGTGTGTATGTGAGAGTGACAGAGAGAATGAGAGAGAGAAGGCTGGAAAGAGAGGAAAGAGTGGTGCATGTGTGAAAGAGAGAGAAAGAGAGACAAGGGAGAGATAATATGAGGCTGGACAGGGAACTGAACACTGGTGGAGTGTATCAATTTCCTGGTGGTTAGTTAATGGTCGGATGAGGTGTCAGGAGTACCAGTGAACTGACACTAAGCACTGTAACCAGAGATCCTGACATCCTGTACCTCAGTCAAGGCAACAACAGGCAGGGATTTAGTGCAAAACACAAAAATACCTTTGCAGCTAGAAATCTGCAAAAGCTGACAGTGGAGAAACTCAACAGGTCAGGTAGCAACGATGTACAGGTCACAAATCAGGCTCTGCGTTGTAAGAAATTACAGATAAAGTGCATTTAAAATGAACCAGGACAGAGGAAAGGAGGAACGAAAACATGTACACAAGGGTTTTCAATTTGGTCGGAAGGTTTCCGAGCTTATAGCACAAGGGAAAAGCTGTTTATGCATTGAGCTGGTGTGATCTGGAACAGGCCAACGGAGAGGGCAGCAGAAGCAGATTCAATAGGAACTTACAATAACAATTGGATAAGTACATGGCGGGGAGGCATTTGCAGGGCTATGGGGGAGGGGTGGACTGCAGGCATTTTTAAAACACTTTTTCTCAGAGCCAGCACCAGGTTGATGGGTGGAGTGACTTCCAGCCGTACTTTAATATTTAATGATTCACCATCACAAGGAAGTCTCAATGTGGAGGTGCCGGTGTTGGACTGGGGTGGACAAGGTCAAAAATCATATGACGCCAGGTTACAGTCTGCCAGGTTTAATTGAAAACACAAGCTTTTGGAGCGCTGCTCCCTCAGTAGGTGAAGTGAGAAAGAAGCTTGTGTTTTCAAATAAACCTGTTGGACTACAATCTGGTATCATGTGACTTCTGATGAGGAAATCTCAGAGGAGAATCACCGAGACATCAAAAACAAATTTTCAGTTTATTCTTTATTTCTCTGTATAGTTCCTGGGGCTGAAGCGATCAAAGGGTATGGGGAGAAAGTGGGAACAGGATGATCAGAGCAGGCTCAAAGGGCTGAATGGCCCACTCCTCTTCCTATTTGATTTTATGTTTTTATGTTTATTGAGAGGTGGAGCGATGAGACTGATTGATGTGCTTCATGCAGCAGGCAATGAGAGAACATCTGCTCCTCAAATGGATGTAGATTTGGGACCGTGCATCAGGAGGGACTTGCCAAGTGGCTGTTGATGGGAGGGAGCACATGATGGAGTTTGGACGATGCTGAAGACTCCAGGATGAGGCTACAGCATCTTTGTGCTCCTGGGCTGGAACCTCGGAGGCAGCGATGGCCTCAGCCAATTGGGAGAGCCCCGCGTTGCCTCTCCTCGGGATCTCCCTTTGCCTCGGTCACATGACACGCCAGCCACAGGTTCTCTGACCAATGACCCTGGGAGGGGAGGTAAGGTGGGCTGGGGGTGGCAGGGTGGGGGGGGAGGTGGTGGGGTGGTGGGGAGCTGGGTTGGGTATTGGCAGTGACAAATGTTGAGCATGAGCCCCTCCTCAGATTGTTGTGGAATCCTAATGATGGGGGAGGGGATCGGAGGGGCCAGCAGGAAGGGTGTTCGAGATGGGGTGGAAGGGTGCCGTTGTGTCTCAGATGCTGCATCCTTCAATCAGGCACCAAGGTTTTAATTGTTTTTAATGTCTCTATGAATTGAGGTGTCCCCAGCAACCTGCAAACCATTCGCACCACTCTCTAAAGTTGGTTTATTTCCCCACTACAGGATCTCAGTCAGTGACCATTGTGTGTGTGTGTGTGTGTTTTGGGGGTGGGGTGGGGGAGTGGAGCTGATCAGGCAGCAAGAACCCCTGGCACCACCCCCTGGATGTTTGAATACTCTGCCTGCGCTGCCACCACTGGCATCAGGTTCCAGCCTGACAAAACGCTGAAATAAAACGAGAACCTGCTGCAAACACACAGCCGGTCTGGCAGCACCTGTGCACAGAAAACCAGAGTTAACATTACAGGTCGATTACCTTCTGTCAGGACTGGCCGTTAGCTCGGGGAAGATCTGCTTGGTTTATTATTGTCACATGTACCGAGATACAGTGAGAAGTGTTGTTCTGTATGCTATCCAGGTAAATCTTACCTAACACAAGTAAGTTAGGGTAATCGAACAGAATGCAGAATATAGTGTTACAGTTACAGTGCAGGTCCATTCATAAGTCTGGTAATGGCAAGGATAAAATTGTTCTTGAATCTATCGGTCCGTATTCATTCATAGCTGGAATGAATGGTTTGTCTTGTGACAAGAGGCTGTACAGTGAGGCTTGAATCTGCTGGTCTTTAGGACAGTGAGAGTTGACCTGATTGAAACATAAAATCCTGAGGGTGTTGACAGCATGGATGTAGAGAGGATCTTTTGTTCTGTGGCAGAATGTCACTATTTAAAAATCAAGGGTCATTCATATAGCCCAGAGATGAGGGAATGTCTCTTTCCTACACATGGTGGTGGGTCCTCGGAGTTCCTTCCCTCAAAGCGGCTGTGAAAGCAAAGTCTTTGAATATCTTCAAAGCAGAGGTGGCTAGACTCTTGACAAGAAACTGGGTGCAAGCCTGTCAAGGGTATTGGCAGGAATGTGGAGAACCAAATCAGCTACAAAGTTATCGAATGGAGAGCAGGCTTGAGGGGCCGAATGGCCGGCATCTGCTCCTAATTCGTGGACTTGGATGTTGTGGGGCTGGCGGGGAGGGAGGGGAGGGGAGTCAAAGCGAAGGTCTGTGATAGAGTACAAGGCAGCAGAAGTTAAATGACAAGGGATAATATTTCACGACAAAAGGGGACTTGTAAAGGAACACAAGCTGGGGTTAGAGGAGCTGTAAGTGGGATCTTCACTAACTGAGAACGAAAGAACATGAAAAAACAAAGTTATGATCTGAAATTGTTGGATTCAATCAAGAAACAGCCTACAAGCCTTCGGGGCTTTGCTTATAATTTGTTTCCTGTCTAACATTTTCCAGTTCTGATGAAAGGTCATCAAGCTGAAATGTTAACTTTGTTTTCCTCTCTCCACAGATGCTGCCAGGCTCGCTGAGTGTCCAGCATTTTCTGTGTTTCTTTAGTGATCACTCCTGGTGGTGGCCCTAGCCCAGTGCCAAGTGAAACCGGTGCCAGGGCTCCTGTTCCAGATTCCTTCTGAGGTGTGTCTTCTCCATGAGGACATAACTATAGCCGCCTCTGAACGCCGATCACTCCCAACACACAAACTGAAAGGCAGTGCTGACAGCATTCTGTCAGAGATCAAGTAAACCTGTGAAACAATTGGGATGAAAGCCATAGCCCACAGTGGGGGAAGTGGTAGAATGAGGAGGACAACCAACAATTTATGCATTTATCTAACAACTTTAGCGCACTTAAAACATCCCACAGCATTCTATCGCCGTGATAAACAAAATTTAACATAGCATATACATTATTTTGGAGATACTAGGACAAGTAACAAAAGGCTTGGTGAAAGAAGTAGGTTTAAAGTTATGTTTAAATCCTGTTCCAACATTTCCCACTCCTGATGAAAGGTCACAGACCTAAAACATTAACTGAGTCTCACTGTCCACAGATGCTGCCAGCGCTGCTGAGTATTTCCAGTCTTTTTTCTTTATATTTCAGATTTAGAGCATCAATTTCTCCCCAAACTCCCAATCCTCCCAAACCACCGCTAGACCTAGCAGCCCTTCTGCCCCCTCCTACAGAACTGATGTTTAGATTTGTTGGAGGTTAGGAACAGAGTTAGATTCTTAGGAGCCAATACATAAACAAAGCTTGAGTTTCATGCATTGTAGAAGGTTTGAGGTAGTAAGAACTGCAGATGCTGGAGTCAGAGGTAACACAGTGAGGAGGTGGAGGAACACAGTAGGCCAGGCAGCATCAGAGGAGCAGGAAATCTGATGTGTCGGGTCAGGACCCTTCTTCAGAGAGGGGGAAGGGGGCTCTGAAATAAATAGAGAGGAGGGGGTGGGACTGGGGAAGGTAGGTGGGATGGTGATAGGTGAGTGCACCTATCATTTTGGGATCATTTTGTTGGGATTGAAGTAATTGATAATGTAGTGGGGAAGGGAATACAGCACTTCCTCAAAATAAGAAGAAAATCTGAGCCAGTGAAATTAGGCTATGGTTCCTCACACAGAGGGTGGTAAATACTGTGGGTGGCAAAACTGTGGATCTCTCCCACACACATGCCAATGCTCAATGAATAATTTTAAACCTGAAATTGAAAGATTTTTTTCGAGACAAGGATTTCATTTCAAGAGGGCTAGAATACAGGAGCAGAGATGTACTGCTGAAGCTGTATAATACACTGGTCAGACTGCATTTTGAATGTTGTGAGCAGTTTTGGGCCCAGTATCTGAGGAAAGATTTGCTGGACATGGAGGGGGTCCAGAGGAGGTTTACAAGAATGATTCTGGGGATGAAGGGCCTGTCATATGAGGATTGGTTATGGACTCTGGATCTGTACTCGATGGAATTTAGAAGGATGGGGTTGGGGTGGGGGTTGGCGGGGGGGGGTGGGGGTAGGTGCACAACCGCAGAATGAAGGGACGACCCTTTAAAAGTGAGATGAGGAGGAATTTCTTCAGTCAGGGGGTTGGTGAATCTGTGCAACTCATTGCCACTAAGGGCTGTGGAGATCACATCATTGATCGTATTTAAAACAGAGATAGATAGGGTCTTGATTAGTGAGGGGATCAGGGATTATGGGGAGAAGGCAGGGGAATGGGATTGAGAAACATATCAGCCGCAATTGAATGGTGGAGCAGACTCAATGGGCCAAGTAGCCTAATTCTGCTCCTATATCTTACGGTCTTAAAAAATACACAGGCAGCTCGATGGTGTTATGGTTCTGATTAATCATGATTCATTGAAAGGCAGAACAGTCTTGAGGGGACTGAATGGCCGCCTCCTGTTCTTGTGTAACAGGCCTGAGAGGGAACTGAATGGCCTCTTTTTGTTACTGTGCTGTTAAGTTAAAAACAATTATTTGGAATAGAATTGGTACTCATATGGAAAAGGTCGGGTTGTTTAGGGAAGCCAGCTTGAATTTCAGAAAGAGAGATTGGGCAGGAGGTAGTTTCCAGTGGAGTTCCCCAGAGATCGGTTTCAAGGCCCCTGCTTTGCCTGATAAATATTAATTAGCTAGATCCTGATGTGCAGGGGACAGTCTCAAAGTTTGCAGATAATATGAAACCTGGAAAAATTGAGGAGGATAATGTAGAGCTGAGAAGGACATTGACAAGTTGGTGAAGTGAGTGGATAGGTGGTAGATGAAGTTCAATGCAGAGAATTGTAATGTTGGTGCATTTTGATAGGAAGAACATGGACGGGCAATATAAAACAAAGGGTACAATTGTAAATGGGGTAGAGGAGCAGAGGACCCATTTATTGGGTGTATAGGTGCACAGGTCATTGAAGGTAGCTGGGCAGATGTAGAGAGCGGTTAGTAAAGCAAACAGTGTTCTTGATTAACGGGGTGTGGAGAACAGAGCAAGGAAGTGTTGTTGAACTTACACAAGACACTGGTTAGATCTCAGCTGGTGAGTGTGGTGTACATTTCTGGGCATCACACTTTGGAAGGATGCGAATAAATTGGAGAGAGTGCAGAAGTGATTTCCTAGGGATGAGAAACTTCAGTGGTGAGGTTGGATTGAAGAAGTTAGGACTGTCTTCATAAAACATAGAACGTAGAACAGTACAGCACACTACAGGCCCTTCGGCCCACGATGTTGTGCCGACCTATTATCTTACTCTAAGATCAAACTACCCTGCATACCCTACATTTTACTATCATCCATTTGTCTATCCAAGAGTCGCTTAAATGTCCCTAAATGTATCTGACTCCACTACCACTGACGGCAGCACATTCCATGCACCCACCACTCTCTGTGTGAAGAACCTACCTCTGACATCTCCCCTATACCTTCCTCCAATCATCTTAAAATTATGCCCCCTCGTAATAGTCATTTCTGCCTTGGGAAAAAGTCTCTGACATGCACTCTATCTATGCCCCTCATCATCTTGTAAACCTCTATCACGTCACCTCTCATCCTTCTTCGCTCCAATGAGAAAAGTCCTAGCTCCCCCAACCTTTCCTCATAAGACCTGCCCTCCAGTCCAGGCAGCATCCTGGTAAATCTCCTCTGCACCCTCTCTAAAGCTTCCACATCTTGCTTATAATGAGGTGACCAAAACTGAACACAATATTCCAAGTGTGGTCTAATCAGAGTTTTATAGAGCTGCAGCATAACCTCACGGCTCTTAAACTCAATTCCCCTGCCAATGAAAGCCAACACACCATACGCCTTCTTTACAACCCTATCAACTTGGTAGCAACTTTGAGGAATCTATGGATGTGGACCCCAAGATCCCTCTGTTCCTCCACACTGCCAAAAACCCTGCCATTAACCCAGTATTCTGCATTCAAATTTGTCCTTCCAAAATGGATCACTTCACACCCTTCCAGATTGAATTCCATCTGCCACTTCTTTTCCCAGCTCTGCATCCTGTCAATGTCCTGTTGCAACCTACAACAGCCCTCTACACTATCCACAACTCCACCAACCTTCGTGTCATCTGCAAACTTACTAACCCACCCTTCCACTTCCTCATCCAAGTCATTTATAAGGATCACAAAGAGCAGAGGTCCCAGACCTGTGGAACACCACTGGTCACTGAGCTCCAAACTGAATCCTTTCAATCTACTACCATCCGCTGTCTTCTATTGGACAGCCAGTTTTGTATCTGCACAGCCAAATTTCCCTGAATCCCATGCATCCTTACTTTCTGAATGAACCTACCATGGGGAACCTTATCAAATGCCTTGCTAAAATCCATATACACCACATCCACTGCTCCGCCTTCATCAATGTGTTTTGTCACATCCTCAAAAAATTCAGTAAGTCTTGTGAGGCATGATCTGCCCCTCACAAAGCCATGCTGACTATTTCTAATCAAACTGTGCTTTTCTAAATAAACATAAATACTATCTCTCAGAATCCCCTCCAATAAATTGCCCACCACAGAAGAAAGACTGACTGGTCTGTAATTCCCAGGATTATCCCTATTCCCTTTCTTGAACAAGGGAATAACATTTGCCATCCTCCAATCATCTGATACTACTCCAGTGGACACTGAGGACGCAAAGATCATCGCCAAAGGAGCAGCAATCTCTTCCCTCACTTCCCGTAGTAACCTTGGGTATATCCTGTCTGGCCCAGGGGACTTATCTATCCTCATGTTTTTCAAAATTTCTAGCACATCCTCTTTCCTAACATCAACCTGTTCAAGCAGATCAGCCTGTTTCACGCTGTCCTCATAAACATCAAGGTCCCTCTCACTGGTGAATACTGAAGCATGGTATTCATTAGGGACCTCCCCTACCTCCTCTGACTCCCCATACAAGTTCCCTTCACTATCCCTGATTAGCCCTACCCTCACGCTGGCCATCCTCTTGTTCCTCACATGAGTATAGAATACCTTGGGGTTTTCCTTAATCCTACCCACCAAGGCTTTTTCGTGCCCCCTTCTTGCTCTCCTAAGTCCATTCTTCAGTTCCTTCCTGTCTATCTTGTAGCCTTCTAGAGCCCTGTTCGATCCTTGCTTCCTCAACCTTAAGTAAGCTTCCTTCTTTCTCTTGACTAGGTGTTCCACATGTCTCATCACCCAAGACTCCTTCACCTAACCATCCTTTCCTTGCCTCAGTGGGATAAACCTATCCAGCACTGGTAGTAATTGCTCCCTAAACAACCTCCACATTTCTGTCGTGCATTTCCCTGAGAATATCTTCCCAATTTGCTCCGTAGTTTTTGCCTAGTAGCATGATAATTCCCCCTCCCCCAATTAAATACTTTCCCATACCGTCTGCTCCTATCCCTCTCCATGACTATAGTAAAGGTCAGGAAGTTGTGATCACTATCACCGAAATGCTCTCCCACCAAGAGATCTGACACCTGGCCCGGTTCGTTACCGAGCACCAAATCCAATTTGCCCTCCCCTCTAGTCAGCCTACCTATATATTGAGTCAGAGATCCTTCCTGGACATACCTGACAAAATCTGTTCCATCCAAACTATTTGCACTTAGAAGGTTCCAGTCTATATTAGGGAAGTTGAAGTCACCCTTGACAACAACCCTATTACTTCTGCACCTTTCTAAAATCTGCCTCCCAATCTGTTCCTCAGTGTCTCTGTTGCTACTGGGGGGTGTATAGAAAATTCCCAATAAAGCGACTGCTCCTTTCCTGTTTCTGACTTCCACCCATACTGACTCAGTGCACAAAGCTTCCTCCACGACTTCCCTTTCTGCAGCTGTGATACCATCCCTGATTAGCAATGCCACTCTCCCACCTCTTTTACCTCCCTCCCTATTTCTTTTGAAGCATCTAAACCCCGGAACATCCAACAGCCATTCCTGCCCCCGTGTTATCCAAGTCTCCGTAATGGCCACGACATTGTAGCTCCAAGTACTGATTCAGGTTCTAAGTTTGTCACCCTTATTCCTGATACTTCTTGTGTTAGAAAGACACTTCTTCCTTGAATAGAAGAAGGCTGAGAGTAGATCTGATAGAAGATTTTAAAATCAATGATTGGGCTGGATAAATGGCTTATAAAAGATTCAAGAATGAGAGGGGCAGAGATTGAAAGTGATTTGAGGAAATGTGATGTGCAAAGAAACTTTTTCAATAGTGAGAGATAAAAGGTACTGCAGATGCTGGAGAGTCCGAGGTAACAAGGTGTGGAGCTGGATAAACACAGCAGGCCAAGCAGCATCATAGGAGCAGGAAAGCTTGACGTTTCGGGCCTAGACCCTTCATCAGAGATCT
>JAHRHZ010000043.1:2464482-2511736 GCA_024137785.1 Ginglymostoma cirratum | reverse complement strand
GCTGTATAACACTGAGGTACGGTACCGGTGGGGACAGGTCTGTCACTGTGTAACGCAGGGGTATAGTACTGGTGGGGAAAGGTTTGTCACTGTGTAACACTGGTTTACAGTACTGGTGGGGACAGAAAGAAAAAAACAAAGAACTCTGGATGTTGGAAATCAGAAACAAAAACTGAAATTGCTGAAAAAACTCAGCAGGTCTGGCAGCATCTGTGCAGAGAAAGCAGGATTAACATTTTGGATCCAGTGAGCCTTCTTTAGAACTGATATGATTTGATTTACTGCTGTCACATGTAACTAAGTACAGTGAGAAGTTTTGTTTTCCGAGCAATACAGGCAGATCATAGCATACAAGGACATACAAATCATAGGGTGTTTAAACAGAACGAGGCATACAAGATTACAGCTGTACAGGAGGTGCGCAAAAGCAAGGTCAACATCAGATTTGAAGTTGGAGAGGTCCGGTCAGAAGTTTAATAACAGCAGGGAAGAGGCTGTTCTTGAACCTGTTAATATGGATGTCTAAGTTTCTGTACCTTTTGCCTAACAGAAGAGGTAGGAAGAGATTATAACTGGGGTGGGAGGGGTCTATGATGACATTGGCTGCCTTTCCATGGCAACGAGATGTGTAGATGGAGTCCATGCGTGGGAGGTTGGCTTCCATGATGGTCTGTGCTGTGTACACAACTTTCTGTAGTTTCTTATGGTCCTGGGCAGAACAGTTACCGTACCACGCCATTATGCACCTGAATAGAACGCTTTCTGTTTTGCATCTGTAAAAGTTGATTGTAACTGGGAAAAGTTGGTATATATGCTTTAGATGTGGTGGAGGGAAGGGAGGAGAGTAAACGATAGGTAGACAGGGCCCCTAGAGAGAGAGAAACACAGTTGGACAGACAAAGGACTGGGTAAAGGTCAGCCTGGGACAATCAATAGCTGCTAATGAGGAACAATTGGATGAAAACATCACATTTTCCACTTGGGAACCCTGCAGCTTTCTGGACTCAATACTGAGTTCGATAATTTTAGATCCTGAATATCTCTTCCATGTCCTTATCCTAAAGCTCACACACCAGGCCTTGTCATCACATGGGCTGCTACCACAAACCCACCGTCAGGCGTTAACGGTCCCCATTAGCTGCTATTGATTCTCCATGGCTGACCATTACCTATCCTTTGCCCAACTGTTTTTATCTGTCTCTGGGCTCTATCTCCACGTATTGCTTACTCCTCCCTGCTCCCCAACCTCAACTTCAGCATCTGTACCAAACCTTTCCCAGCTACAATCAGTTCTGAAGAAGGGTCACTGGACCCAAAATGTTAACTTTGCTTTCTCTCCACAGATGCTGCCAGACCCGCTGAGTTTTTTTCACCAATTCTGTTTTTTTTCTGGTGGGGACAGGTCCGTCACTGTATAACACTGGGATATGGCACTGGTGGGAGAGGTCTGTCACTGTATAACACTGGGGTACAGTACTGGTGGGGACAGGTCTGTCACTGTATAACACTGGGATATGGCACTGGTGGGACAGGTCTGTCACTGTATAACACTGGGGTACAGTACTGGTAGGAACAGGTCTGTCACTGTATAACACTGGGGTACAGTACTGGTGGGGACAAGTCTGTCACTGTCTAACATTGGGGTATGGCACTGGTGGGGCCAGGTCTGATAGGGAGTTAGTGATATTTTAAAAGATCCAAGTTTGTGATGTTTGTTCAGCTTTGCAGTCCTGCTACATCCAGCCCTGAATGGTGGAGGATAATTAAACAACTCACTGGAGGAGGAGGAGGCTCCACAAATATCCCCATCCTCAATGATGGAAGAGCCCAGCACATCCGCTGGAATTTCAGCCGGAAGTGCTGAGTGTATCCATCTCAGCTTCCTCCAATGGTCCCCCGCGTCTCCGGCATCACAGATGCCAGTCTTCAGTCAATTTGCTGATATCGAGCCACATGATGTCAAGAAATGATGGAGACCCTGCATACCGGAAACGGACCAGTAATGGGCCCTGACAATATTATGGCAATAGTACTGAAACCTTATGCTCCAGAATTTGTTTCACCCCTAGCCCATCTGTTCCAGTACAGCTACATCACCGGCATCTATCTGATAATGTGGAAAATTGCCTAGGTATGTCCTGCACACAAAAAGCAGGACAAATCCAACCTGGCCAATTACCATTCCTTCAGTCTACTCTTGATCATCAGTAAAGTGATGGCAGGTGTCAGTAACAGTGTTATCAAGCAGCACCTGCTCAGCAATAACCTGCTCAGTGATGCCCAGTTTGGATTCCGCCAGGGCCACTCAGCTCCTGACCTCATTACAGCCTTGGTACAACATGGACAAACCAGCTGAATTCCAGAGGTGAGGGGAGAGTGACAGCCCTTGACATCAATGCCACATTCAACCAAGTGTGGCATCAAGGAGCCCTCACAAAATTGGAATCAATGGGAATCAAGTGGGAAACTCTCTCCTGGTTGGAGTCATACCTGGCCCGAAGGAGGATGGTCGTGATTGTTGGAGGTCAGTCATCTCGGTTCCAGGACATCTCTGCAGGAGCTCCTCAGGGTCGTGTCCTAGGCCCAACCATCTTCAGCTGCTTCATCAATGACCTTCCCTCCATCATAAGGTCAGAAGTGGGGACGTTCGCTGATGATTGCACAATGTTCAGCACCGTTCGTGATTCCTCAGATACTGAAGCAGCCCATGTTCACATGCAACAAGATCTGGATAATATCCAGGCTTGGGCTGACAAGTGGCAAGTAACATTTGTGCCACCCAAAGGCCAAGTAATGACTATAGCCAAAAAGAGACAATTTAATCAGCGTCCTTTGACATTCAGCGGTATTACCATCACTGAATTCACTACCCTCTACATTCTGGAGGTTACTACTGACTAGAAATTAACCAGAATTGACTAGCCATATAACTACAGTGAGTACAAGAGCAGATCAGACATTGGGAATACTGCAGCGAATAATTCACCTTCTGACTCCTCAAAGCTCATCCACTATCTACAAGGTACAAGTTAGGAGTGTGATGAAATATTCCCACTTGCCTGGATGGGTGCAGGTCCAACAGTATTCAAGAAGCTTGACACCATCCAGGACAAAGCAACTGTTTGATTGGCATCACAATCACAAACATTCACTCTCTCCACCACGCCAATATACTGTAATTATATAGTAGCAGCAGTGTGTACCGTTTACAAGATGCACTGCAGAAATTCAGCAAAGATCCTCAGACAGCACCTTCCAAACCCATGACCACTTCCATCTAGAAGGACAAAGGCAGCAGATACATGGGAACAGCACCCCTTTGCAAGTTCCCTTCCAAACCACTCACCATCCAGACTTCGAAGTATATTGCCGTTCCTTCGCTGTCATTGGATCAAAATCCTGACATTTCCCCCTGAACTGCATTCTGGTTGATTCTCTACCAAAGCAAATTCAAAAAGGCATCTCACCACCATCTTCTCTAGGGTAGCTAAGGATGAACTTTAAAAGCCAGCAACACCCACATCCCACAAGTGACTAAAGAAAAGCTAATGGATTCTGTTAGGAATGAACTGCATCAGAATTAAGGATGTGGAATAAAGGATAAGGAAAGAAGGTTGATGGGTATGTTTAATGGGAATGGAGAGTTGGGATTGGATGGGTGTGGGGAGGAATTGACTAGGTTATTAATCTCCGTAAAGTGAGGTGGTGAAGGATAGAACTGAAGCCAATCTTAACACACTTCTATCCACCTTTATATTTGTGATATACATTACAAACATATGCATCCTAACCTAACCGTTACAGTTTCAGTCTGTGCCTATTGATAGAAGCATAAGTAAATCTTCAGTTAATGTCTGCCACCTGCATGCAATTGAACACAATGAATATACAATTAAGTCAGAGAAATTGAAGGATGAGGTTTATTAATCCAAATAGCTCTTCCTTGTCTTTAAAGCACTGATGTTTGTTGCTGAAATTGCCTGTTAGAGAGACAGTCATTCAAATGTTCCTGCTAGCTGTGTGACTTGATTGGAATGTATGGATTTTAACCAGTTCTCTCCATTGTATTGCAGGCGTCTCTATATTCCCTCGCACTCAAATGCCTTATCAGCCTCTCCACTGTAATATTACTGGGTCTCATTATTGTGTATCATGCTCGGGAGATTCAGGTAAGGACTGAAGCTTTCATGCAGGTGTTTTTTTACCCCCAATTTTGTCCCCTACTGTTTGCACCCTGCACCCATCTTGCTCCTCCCACAGACACTGACTGATGTTCCACAGCCTCGGCACGTAGTACGGCAGGTCTTCCTGCAAGTGTGGGCTTGGCTACTGAGATGTCAGTTGGATGTCCAACCACAGAAAGCATCACTGATGAGCTCCGGTCTATGCTACATTAACAAAGAACAATACAGCACAGGAATAGGCCCTTTGGCCCTTCAAGCCTGCGCTGACACATTTTGCCCTTCTGTACTAAAAGTGTCTTCACTTACAGGATCCGTGTCTCTCTATTCCCTTCCTATTCACGTATTTGTCCAGGTGCTTCCTGAATGCTGCTATTGTGTCTGCTTCCGCCACCTCCTCTGGCAGCGCATTCCAGGTACTCTCCATCCTTTCTGTGGAAAAACATCCCTCGGACATGTCTTTTAAACTACCAACAACAACCCTCCCCCCCACCCCTCCAATGTTGACCCTATGTCCCTGAGTAATTGACCCCTCCACCCGGATGAAAAAGCCTGGATTAAGCTCACAAACAAGTTGTCCTGCTCTTTCTGACCAACTCTGTCTCTCCAATGGGTGCTGTGGCCACTTTGTACTCTACCTTTGCATGTATCATCCTGAATCTCATGGTTTTTTTTTTCAGAGGTGTAACAGTGAAGACAGGTGGGGAAATTGCAGACACCTCCTGGGAGGAACAAATCCATTTGTAGCATTTCGGGGGCCCCCCCGGCCCTTCTCAAAACCTGAGTTCAGGGATAGTCCTCTCTGTGGGTGTGGCATTAATTGGGGTACAGTGAGTACTCACTGAGCCAGTGGTGGTGACCCTACCTGGGTCACTCGCAGCTGGAGGTGAGTGAGAGATTGGCAGCCTCTCTGCCCAAATCAGGCTGTACCAGCCTCGCAGTGAGCTATTCCGATTGTTTTGAAAGCGGAATTAAAGTTCCTTTGAAACTGTTTGGAGCCGGTCCAGTCCAAACTCAATAATTTATTCCGGATTACCATGACTTACTTCTCTCTCTGACTCTCATTTAATCATTTATTCTGTGTCTGCATTCCACAGAACAAAGGAAGCAGGGTTCAGCTTTGAAACACTGTTCTTTCATGATGAGGACATTCAACACTGGAGCAGAAATTTGCAAACTCCCTCCAAGCCACTCACATCCTGACTTGGAAATATATCGCTGGTCCTTCACTGTCACTGTGTCAAAATCCTGGAATTCCCTTCCTAATGGCATTGTGGGTCCATCCAAAGGACTGCAGTGGTTCAAGAAGGCAGCTCACCACCACCTTCTGAAGGGGCAACTAGGCATGGGTAATATGTGCTGGCCAAGCCAGCAATGCCCACCTCCCCAAGTGACTAAAATGGAAAATATAATTGTGACCCCATGTTGGATTTTGACCCTCTAGGAGTTATGTTTGAGATTCTTTGTGCATTTACACACTGTTCATTGGTGCATCAGGAAGGTATCAGCTAGTCTTGGAAAAAAAATTATTTCAAGTTGCACTTATCTAGAACCTTCAGTTGGATGCAAAACATTCCCAGGTGCTTTGACATCGAACCATTTAAGGAATCAATGGTAATTACAACATGGTCAAAGGATATATTTTGAAGAACTTTATAAAAGAGGGAAAACAAAGAGATGGAGAGGAAGGAATTAAAGCGTTTGGGCCCAAGCAACTGAATGCCTGCTACCAACAGTGAGAGCTTGGAGATACGCTGGAGGGTGGAATATCAGTAGCAGTAGATAAACTTCAGAGGCTGGAGGATTTGACAGAGATAGGGATGGAGGAAGACCTAGGGATTGGAAAACAAGGATGAACAAACTGTGGAGTTACTGGCTTGTGAGCCAGTATAGGTCAGTGGCCAAACGGGGCTCTGTATGAGTTAGGATCTAAATGGGGAAGCAGAGCTCCTGCTTGCAGAGGGTGATAGGCAGAGGACAGTAGAGTCTTTAGCTGATCAGAAACTGCTGCCATTTATTCTCTGCTTTTTGAGGGTTCAATCTAACAGCAGAAACATTCTAAGAGCACTCAAGACCTTCAGCCTAAAAACACTGGTGAAGTTCATGTCACCCCCAAGAACCCCTCCCTCCCAATCCATCCATTTTAATCCTACAGTTTTCATTCCCATCAGTCAATTGGAAACGGATTTGAAACTAGACATCTTCAAAATAACATGCAAAATATATTAATACAGCCAGTGACGCAGCAAATTTCTAATGTGTGTTTAAACAGTCACATTAATTGAAAATCATTCTTATTAAAATAATTTCTGGTAGAACTAGCTGACAACTCTCTTAGCAGCTCTTCTAAATTTCAAAATTCAAGATACGTTGAATATTTATTATTGTGCCTGTTAGTGTCCTTTGGTGATACAGACTCAACGGGCTGAAAGGCCTCACCTGTCCTGCATGATTCTGTGATTCTAGATGTCAGCCATAGCTCAGTGGGGTTCACTCCTGCATCCGTGCCCTCTCCACATACTTGGCCACATATGCCAAGCACCCCTTCGCCCAGAGCAGGGTCCCCACATCGTTCTGAGCTGTATTTTATCTCTTGACCTAAGTTGCTAAAAGAACTGATTAATTATTTCATTTCTGTTTGTGGAATCTGGCTGTGGACAAATTAGCTGCTGTGTTCCTGACATTGCCACATTCACTGGATTTCAACTTGAAAGGATCTCATTTCACTGTGAGGTATTTTGGGAGGCAGGGACTTTTGGGGGTGGGGGGGAAGGCAGGGACTTTTGGCAGGGGGAGGAGGGGTTGGGGGGGGGGGAGGGTAGGGGGTTGCTGGTGGAGCAAATGGAAAAGTGCAGCTGAGACCATGACCAGATCAACCATCCTCTCACTGGATGATGGAGCAGGCTCATGGGACAGAATGGCCTCCTCCTGCTCCTAAGTCCTTTGTCCTGCTGTTTTTTGTTTCTGGTTGCTGTGGTGTGGGAGCATCACCCTCTTTAAACACATGATGGCTGAGGCAGAGGAATCCAACAAATTATTAGGCCACTGCCTCTGAAGGTGGGGAGAACAAAAAATGCTCAGTGACCTGTGCACAGTCTGGGATCTCACACAAAATAACCCTATCGGTCACTCATGGAACGTCATTGACATCCCATGACACATCTCCTGGGAGGCATAGCTACTAGCAGGACAGGAGGCGGTGGCAAAAGGCACTATATAAATACAATTTCCTCCTTTTACAAATTTGTTACCTTCACTTTAGCACTTGGTCTCCCTGTCTTTCCCATTTCTTTGTTTGGTCCTATGAACGGGCTTCCCATCTCAGTATTGATACCCAGCACTCCTTCATTCAGGGTTTTCTACTGCCATTTACCAGATTGCAGGAGATTCCATGACATGGCCATCACCATCCTGTCCCCCACACTGCTTTCATTGACTCTTCTACGTTTCCATCATTGCTGCCTGCTCCTCCCTGAAGGGAATCACTGTCAAAGAATAAGGTCCTGGTTCCGCTGACTGGATGAGCCTTAGTCAAATGGCCATTGCTGTCCCCATTTCCAACCCTTTTTTTTTTCTAACAAATGAAACTGTTCAAAGAAAATTAAGGATCAATGTCTTTTTAACTCAGTGATTTCTCTCGTGTGTGTGTGTGTGTGTGTGTGTATATATAGCTGGAGATTCCAGGTCACTGTCCCCTGGAGGGTTGGAAACTGCATACTCAGTGCATGACCCCGTCATTGTGCTGTTTGGAATGACTAGCTTTGTGTTTCTCAGTGCCTTCCATCATTTCAATTTAGGTTTTCATAATTGACTAATAACAGTGGAAGAAGCTCCTCACAGCCAATCCTCATGTGGAACAGGGATGCGGTGTAGCAGTGAAATCTCTTTCTGAACTGACAACACATTGTGAAGGGTGTCAGTGCCTGACACTATAATGGCAGCATCATTATATGGGCAGTACATGAGGGACGCAGGGAGGGGTGGCTGTGGACATAGGCTGGTCCAGCAGATTCCAGAAGCAACCATTAAACTATTGGGATTTTAAGAACTGTGCTGGAGATTGTCCAATTCAGAAGCCTCTTGCATTCAGTGATCAGGCTATTCACCACAATAAATAATTGAGAACGTTGCTTGCAATTGAGAACGTTGCTTATGAGTTTTAAACTCGGATCAGGAATTTTTCACAATAGCGGTGAAAGGGAATTGATTTATTGCAGCTTTGCCCAACTGGCAAGCTGGCTGTGTGCATTAGATTTGATCCTCGACTTCTGAAACTTTCCAATGACAATTAATCCTGATTTCACACCAACAGTATCAGGCAGGTTCCGTCATTCTGAAATAAAATCAGCCATTGTGGTAACTCTCAGTAAAACAAGACAGATGCCGCTGAGAGAGAGAAACAGAGTTAGCAACTCGGGAATCTAACATTCTGTCACAGGTAGGTGTTGTGAGATCAGCCACAATCTTATTAAATGACAGAATAGACTCAAAGGGCCAAGTGGGCTTCTCTTGTTCCTTGTTTGAAAGAATGATAATGTCACCATAGTACTCATTAGAGACAATTGGTGGTGAGTTTAACCTGAGGGTACCATGCCTCAGGCAAGGGGTGGGCTAAGGCTGAGAAGGTGGGACCTTCACTATAACCTCAGCCAGTGCAGGAATTGAACCTGTACTTTTAGCATTACTAACCAGCCATTCAACCAACTGAGCTAACTGACCCCTGGTGTTTGAAGCAGGCACAGAAGCAGAGAAAGGGGAAGGATTCGATGATGTTTAGTTTGGTCAATGAATGACCTTTCCCCTCAAAGGTAGATCACTGACTGCTACCTTTTACTGACATCATTGATGATGAAAGGATTTGACTGGGTCGATGGGGAGAAACTATTTTGTTGGAAGAGTGAGGGACTATGGCACTTGGTCCAGGCTGGTCAGGGGACAATGGAACTCTCTGTCCCCAGTAAGCTATTGACATTGAGAGGAGACAGTTGAAAATGAAAGAACAGAGATTTTTGTAGGTCAAGGGGTAATAAGAGGTTCAGAATGAAGGCAAGATAAAGATCAGCCATGATCTATTTGAAAGGTAGAGCATTCTCAAGGGGCTGAATGGCGTCCTACTGTTACAATGAGCCTCTTGGGTCTAATCCTGCCATCTCTTTCTCACCTTCTAGCTCTTCATGGTTGACAATGGAGCTGACGATTGGAGAATAGCCATGACCTATGAAAGGATATTTTTCATCTGCCTGGAGTTGCTGGTGTGTGCGATTCACCCAATCCCTGGGCAATACATCTTCACGTGGACTGCACGTCTTGCCTTCACTTACACAACATCGATGGCCAATGCAGACGTGGATATTATCCTGTCCATCCCCATGTTCCTTAGACTCTATCTGATTGCCAGGGTGATGTTGCTCCACAGTAAACTATTCACGGACGCCTCATCTCGAAGCATTGGAGCCCTCAACAAGATAAACTTCAATACTCGCTTTGTAATGAAGACTCTCATGACAATTTGCCCAGGGACTGTGCTCCTGGTCTTTAGTATCTCATCGTGGATTATAGCTGCATGGACTGTCCGTGTGTGTGAAAGGTAAGGCAAACACACAGCCTTTTGACTGTTACTCCCCCTCTGCAACCTCAATGAGGGTTTTAATAGGGGGCCACTGGGGGCAAGGCACAGTGTGGAATTTGGGTTAAACCCATTACCTTCCCTTGCAGTGCCATTTTCACCATTCAGCTCCTTGAGGATTGGCATTCTAAGATCCTGTAGGAGGATCAGTGGCTCCCTAAGCCTGTCCAAGTTCAAGACCACCGGCATTGCTGTGCCCAACAGATCCCACCTTCTGCTTCATACACTGATTCAATGTTTATTGTCATGAGGTTAGAACCTACAAAGGGGAATATTCCCAATTTTTGACAACTGGTAAAGCTCTCTATACTGTCCCCATCAGACATTCCCAGGACAGGGACAGCACGGGGTAACATACAGAGTAAAGCTCCCTCTACACTGTCCCCATCAAACACTGTCTGGGAGGTGTGTGTTTGTGTGTTGATTATTCAGTTACATGAGCAGGTATTTGGACAGCTGACCAATAGTGTCGGTTTTTAAGGAGTGTTGTAAAAGAGACTGCCAAGTCAGGATGGTGAGTGGCCTGGAGGGGAACTAGTAGGGGGTGGTGCTCCCCTGTATCTGCTGCCCTTGTCCTTCTAGGTGGATGTGGTCTTGGGTTTGGAAGATACTGTCTGAGGAGCTTGGGTGAATTTCTGCAGTGCATCTTGTAGATGGTACACGCTGCTGCTGCTGAGCGTCGGTGGTGGAGGGAGTGGATACTTGCGGATGTAGTGCCAATCAAACAGGTTGCTTTGTCCTGGATGGTGTCAAGCTTTCTGAGTGATGTTGGAGCTACTCCCACCCAGGCAACTGGGGAGTATTCTGTCACACTCCTGACTTGTGCCTTGTAGATGGTGGGCAGGCTTTGAGGAGTCAGGAGGTGAATTATGCTGCAGAATTCCTTGTTACTGACCTGCTGTTTATATGATTGGTTTATATGACTGGTTCAGCTCAGTTTCTAGTCAATAGTAATCCCCAGGATGATGTTGGTGCAGGATGCAGTGATGCTAATGCCACTGAATTTCAAAAGGGGATGATTAGTTTCTTTATTGGAGATGTGATCATAGCCTGGCATTTGTGTGACATGAATGTTACTTACCACTTTTCAGCCCAAACCTGGATACTGCCCAGATCTTGCTCTATTTGAACATGGACTGCTTCAGTATCTGAGGAGCCAGGAATGGTGCTGAACATTGTGCACTCATCGGCGAACATCCCCACTTCTGACCTTCTGGTCACTGATGAAGCAGCTGACATGATTGGGTCTGGAACATAGGATTTATTTTGATTAAATGAAAGCTGAAAAACTACAGTCAAGAACATAGAGATATAGGATCAGGAGTAGGCCATTCGGCCCATTGAGCCTTCTCACTTTTCAGTTAGGTAACTACTGATCTACCTCAATGCCACTATCTCCCATTATATCAGGTGATGCGTTTTGGAGGATCAAATTTTAGGTGTGAATTATACTGTAAATGGCAGAACCCTTTGGAACACAGACAGACAGACAGATCTGGATGTGCAGGTCCACAGCTCCCTAAAAACGGCAACACAGCTGGCCAAGGTGAATAAGGCCGCACATGGCATGCTCACCTTCATCGCCCGGGGCATGGAGTACAAGAGTTGGCAAACCATGTTGCAGCTACATTAAACCCTCGTTAGGCTGCATTTGGAGTACTGTGTGTCGTTTTGGTCACCACATTACCGGAAGGACGTGGAAGCTTTAGAGAGTGCAGAGAACGTTCACCAGGATGTTGCCCTGTCCCAAGGGCATTGGCTATGAGGAAAGATTAAAAGGACTAGGATTGTTTTCACTGGAAAGACAGCGGCTGAGAGGAGACCTGACAGAGGTCTACAAAATTATGAGAGGCATGAATAGGGTGGATTGTCAGAGGGTTGAAGTTTCAATTACAAGGGCATTCAGGTTCAAGGTGAGGGGGAAAGTTTAAGGAAAATGTGCGAGGGAAGTTTTTCACGCAGAGAGTGGTAGGAGCCTGGAACGCACTACCAGAGGAGGTGGTGGAAGCAGGCATGTTGGCAACATTTAAGAGGCATCTGGATAGTGAATAGGGAGGGAATAGAGGGATACGGACTGAATAAGGGCAGAAGGTTTGTTTTATTTTTAGATTAGTTAAGGCATGATGTCAGGGCCCTTCAGCCCTGTTCTGTGCTGTATGTCTCTTCTGTTCTTTGGTATCACTTTTCCCTCCTGTCATTACTTTCCAGAAACTTATTTCCCCGAATATACTCAGTGACCTCCACAGCCTCTGGTGTGGAGAATTCCACTGATTCACCATCCTCTGAAGAAACTTCTTCCCATTTCAGTTTTAAATAGTCTCCCCCTTATCCTGAGATTTTGTCCCTGGGTTTAACCTCACCTGCCACCATTCAATCTGTCACACCCTGTAAGGATTTTATAAATTTCATTGAAATCCCTTCTCACTTTTCAAATCACTGGGGAGTATAGACCCAGTTTCTCAATGCCTTCTCATTAGACAATCTTGCTGTCCAAAAGATTAATCTGGTGAACTTCCAATGAACTGCCTCTATGGCAAGTATTTCCTTCATTAAAGAGACCAAGCTGTACACCATACTCCTCTGCAGTCTCACCCAGACTATGCAATTGCAGTAAGACAGCTTCACTCAAATCCGCTTGAACTGAATGAGAACATTCTGTTTGCCTTCCTGATTGCCTGTTGCACCTTTAGTGCCTCATGATCAAGAACACTCTCAGAAAAGGTAGGAACTAGGCCTGAAATGTCAGCTTTCCTGCTCCTATGATGCTGCTTGGCCTGCTGTGTTCATCCAGCTCTACACCTTGTTATCTCACACTCTCCGAGAGGATGGTTTGTGTGTGGAATGAACTGCCAGAGGAAGTGCTAGATGCATTTACAATTACAATGTTTAAAAGACATTGGACAGGTACATGAACAAGAAAGGTTTCAAGGATATGGGCCAAACACAGCTAAGTGGGACTAGTTTAGTTTGGGAAACCTCGTCAGCATGGACAAGTTGGACCGAAACATCTGTTTCCATGCAATGACTCTATGACTCGGATACTATTGGACTCCTGCACATTCCAACCTCTAACTACTTCAGAAATATTTTCCATGTTCCTTGAAAGCAGAGTTGCAGGCAGATAGGCTGGTGAAGAAGGCATTTGGTACGCTTGCCTTTATTGGTCAGTGCATTTAGTACAGGAGTTGGGAGGTCATGTTGAGGCTGTATAGGACGTTGGTTAGGCCACTTTTGGAATACTGTGTTCAGTTCTGGTCTCCCTGCTTTTGGATGTTGTGAAACTTGAAAGGGTTCAGAAAAGATTAACAAGAATGTTACCAGGGTTGGAGGGTTTGAGCTATAGGGAGAGGCTGATAGGCTGATAGGCTGGGGCTATTTTCTCTGAAGCGTCAGAGGCTGAGGGGTGATCTTATAAGTTTGTAAAATCATGAGGGCATGGATGGGTGAATAGCCAAGGTCTCTTCAGTCCAAAGCTCTAGAGAGCAGAGGTTTAAGGTGAGAGGGGAAAGATTTAAAAAGGACCTAAGGGGCGACTTTTCACACAGAGGACAGTGCATGTATGAATGAGCTGCCAGAGGAAGTGGTGGAGGCTGGTACAGTTACAACATTTAAAGGGCATCTGGATGGGTTCATTAATAGGAAGGGTTTAGAGGGATATGGGCCAAATGCTGGCAAATGGGACTAGATTTTATATGGGATATCTGGTTGGCATGGACCAGCTTGGCCAAAGGGCCTGTCTCTGTGCTGTATGGCTCTATGACTGTGACTCAATCTGGTTTTTTTTCTATCAAAGTGAATAATCTAAATCTTTTTACGTTATTTTCCACCTGCCAAGGATGTTCTTGCCCATTCATGTAGCAATTCCAAGTCCCCTTGAAGCCTCCTTGCAACCTCCTCACAACTTAGGTTTCCACCCAGTTTGGTGTTATCAGCAACTTGGAAATATTAAAATCGGTCCTCACCATCTTCATCATTGGTATAGATTTTGAACAAATGTGGACTATAGTTAACAGTGTACTATCCTGAGAATAATCCGTCTTTTTTGCTACTGTCTGCTTTCTGTCTGTTAACCGATTTTCTCAAAACCTGTTAGCATTTTTCCTCCAATCCCACGTGTTCTAATGTTATTGACTAACCTCCTCAGTGGGATCCAATCGAAAGCCACCTGAAAATCCAAACATGCCACATCCACTGGTTGACCTTTGCCTATAAAACATAAAACTCCAAAAAATTTGTCAAACGTGGGACTTCCTTTACATAAATTTTCTTTGCCGTTTCCTGTTCTCCATTATAAACTCTCGTGTCTCGGACAGCAATGGGTCCTTACCAATTATTTCCCTTTCACAACCTGATGGAAGGTTTTTACAGTCCACTTTGATGTAGCCTATTAGTTTGCTGTTGCCTTTTCCTTCTCCTCCTTTTATTAAGCAAAGATTGCTCCCAATCCTCAGGCTTACCACTATTTCTGGCATTCTTATAAACCACCTCTCTTATCTAGTGCAATCTTTAATTTTTTTATTAAACATGGATGATTTATCTTTCCCTTTTGGGGAAATGTAAATCTATTGCAGTCCTTGTTGTATTTCTGCATCGAATCTGGAAATCTGAAATAAAACCAGAGAACCCTGAAAGTACTCAGCAGGTCAGGCAGCTATGGAGGAGTGAAAAGAAAGCTAATCTTTTATTGGAACCAATCTTCATGTGAAGAAAAGTCTGAAGTATTAACTTTTTTTCTTTCTGCACAGATACTGCACCACTGCTGTGTATTTCAGTAATTTTCTCTGAAGTGATTAAAATAGAGGGATGCTGAAAAGGTAAAACTCAGAAGGAGCTCACAGACATTGGTGGTTTATGGGATGGAGGAGGTTACAACGTTAGGGAAAAGTGAGGCTGTGAAAGGATTTGGAAATGACGGTAAGAGTTCTAACTTCGCTGGGAGCCAGTGTGGGGCAGTGAGAGGTGGTCAGCTCCTATTGTGAGTTAGCACATGGGCAACAGATAACACTGAGGGTGTGGAGGCTGGGGTGTAACAGGCCAGCCAGGTATGTTGGAAAGTTGAAGCTGGAGGTGACTGTTAGCGTTCTTGCTAATTCATTTTTTTTGTCTGCGTGGACCTCTGAGATTCTTATGCAGACTCTTTAGAGTGGTGGGACACAGCTTAGAGAGGGCGGCATGGACGAAGACTTTTGCAATTGATGAGCTGAGGCAGGAGCGATGTTGATTGATGTCAAGATGTGGAAGTGGGCGGTTATGGTGATGGTACAGATACACAACGGAAATCTTGGCAAGGTAAGATATGACAATGAGGGTTTGTAGTGTCTGATTCAAACTGGACTCGTACGGAGGAAGGCAGTGAAGTCAATGGCCAGGGAGCAGAAACAATGACTTAGAGTCACACAAATCCCCACCCCCCTCCCCCAACCTCTCGCCTCGCCCCACCGCGTCCCAACCTAGAGGACAGCAGAGAAGCCATGAAGGAGGTTGTATCATTCCCAGTGTGAAAGGCTGCAGAGACATTGTTTTTGCAAAGTCACATAGAATGGCCTTTGTAACTGGTGCAGGAATGAAAATCTGATGGGAAAGATTCAAACATGGAGTTAGAGTCTTAGAGTCCTAGAGATATACAGCCTGGAAGAGACCCTTTGGTCCAACTTGTCCATGCCAACCAGATATCCTAAATAAATCTAGTCCCATTTGCCAGCATTTGGCCCATATCCCTCTAAACCCTTCCTATTCATATACCCATCCAGATGCCTTTTAAATGTTGTAATTGTACCAGCCTCCACCATTTCCTCTGGCAGCTCATTGCACACACGCACCACCCTCTGTGAAAAAGTTACCCCTTGGGTCCCTTTCATATCTTTCCATTCTCACTTTAAGCCTATGCCCCTCTAGTCTTGGACTTCCCCACCCTGGGAAAAGTTGTGTGAAAGATGGAATTTGGGAGGTGATAATTCATTCAGAGTTTGGAATGGAAAGGGAGATTGGAATTGGGACTTTGTACGAGGACAGTGGGGTAAGAGTGTGCATTTTGTTTTGAGGGAATGATAGAAGAAAAGTGGTACTGCCAAAAATCCCTTGGTATTCCAGAGGGTAAAAGAAAACAGAAAAAGTGTTCATGACAATCTCTCTTAAAAGTAATACTTCACAGGAGTATACAAAGTACAGTGTGAAATGAAGAAAGAAATTAGGATAGGAAAGAAAGGATACAAAAGATATATCCTGTTGAATTCAAGAAAATCCAAAAATATTTTACCTGTAAATTGAAAGCAAGGGAATGACCAAGGAAAGGGTTGGTCCTATCAGAGATATCTGGGTACTTGTGTGGGAGCCCAGGGTTTGAGCAAGGCTCTTAATAGATCATTTGTCTCTGTCCTCATAAAGAAGAGAGCTGGTTTGGACAGTGAAATATTAGATTAAAAAAGCATAAAGTACTAATGGATTGGCATCCTTCAAGGTGGGTAAGTCACCAGGGCCAGATGGTTTGTATCTGAAGCAGTTGCAGGATACTGGAGAAGAAGTAATGGATGCTCTGAGGACTATTTTCTAATTGTCACTAAAGACAGATGAGGTACCAGAAAGGTCTGCGAATGTTGTACCATTATTCAAAAAGAATGCAAGGAATAAGCCAAATAATTATTGTCTACCAGTCTGACATTTGTGATGAGCAAATTATTAGAATCCATATTTAGAGAGAGGATTAACTTTTTTTAAGAAAGATCCAGATTAATCAGAGGGAGTTGGCATGATTTTGTTAAGCAAAGATCATGTCTTGTGAAACAAGTAACAAGGAGGATTGTTGAGGATGGTGCAGTGGATATTGTCAACTTGGAGTTCAATACAGCATTTATTAAGATTCCCATGGCACACTGGTCGGGACAATTAAAGCCCATGGGAATACAGGAAATTGTGACAGGTTAGATCCGAAACTGGCTCTGTGACATGAAACAAAAGATATTTGTTGTCTTGCAAATGAAAAACTGATTCTAATGCTGATTGTGGGATATATTAATGCTTTAGATTTAAGTGTGGGAGACATGATCGGGAAATTTGAAGACAACACAGAAATTGCTTGCGTAGTTAATAGTGAAGAGAATGGCTGTTGCCTGTAGGAGGCTATCAGTGGTTTGGTTGAGTGGGTGGAAAATGGAATCTAACCTGGACAAGTGTGAAGTACTGTATTTGGAGAATGCAAACAAAGTAAGGTGTAGAACAATAGAAATAAATAGAAACAATAGAAAGGTATTGAGAGGGCTACAGAAAGTGGGAAACCTTGCAGTGAATGTCCACAAATCTCTGAAGGTGGCAGGACAAGGAGATAAGGTGGTAGAGAATGCATTTGGGATACTTTCTTTTATTGGATACAGAGCAGAGTGTAATGCTGGAACAATAGACAATGGTTTGGCCACAGCTGGAGTTCTGTGTGCAGTTCTGATCACCACATTTTAGGAAGGACACACTTGGTCTAGAGAAGGTACAAAAGAAGTTGACAAGAATGTTGTCAGGACTTGAAAATTGCAGGTATGGGGCAAGAGTGTGTAGGATGGAGTTAGTTTCCTTAGGACAGAGGAGTCCAAGGTGTAACTTAATTGAGCAATATCAAAAAATGAGGGGCCTGAAGAAGGTGGCTAGGAGGATACCTTTCCCCTAGTGGAAAGGTAATTTACTGAGGCACAGATTTAAACTGATTGGTAGAAAGGGTAAAAGGGACATGAGGAATACTGGTATGGGTATCTGGAATTTGCTGCCCAGTTTTCTGGTTGAGATGCAAACCTTCAACTCCTTTAAAAGGAACCTGGATGTGCCCCTGAAACACTAGAACTTGCAAAACCAAGGACCAGGGTCTGGGAAAGTGGAAATCAAATGGGTGGCTAGTTTATTCACCAGTACATTCACAATGGGCTGAATGGCCTCTTTGTGTCTAACCTTTTCTGGTTTGTAGGGAAGAGGACAGTACATCAAAAAAGGGAGCCATTTACACTGTCAACTAATCCGGCTATGGAGTTAAGTTGGGTGGTGAGCAGTTGAGTGGGAGTAGGGTGGGGTGAGGAAGAGGTAGTTCTCCTTTTGAAAACTTCTTGTAAATCACTGGTTGGGTCACAGCTGGTTTATTGAGTCCAATTATGAGCAAAACAGTCTATAAAACAATATCAAGGGTTTTGAGAATGGGCAGAGGAGAATTACTTGAATCATAACAGGGATAAGGCCACTCGGAGAAACTGTAAAACTGGGATTGATCTTAGAGCCTAGAAGCTTAGGGAGAAATTTAATGAAGTGGTGGCATGGTTGCTCAGTGGTTAGCACTGCTGCCTCACAACACCAGAGACCCAGGTTCAATTCCACCCTTGGGCGACTGTGTGGAGTTTGAACATTCTTCCCATATCTATGTGGGTTTCCTCCGGGTTTTCCACTGGTTTCCTCCCACAGTCCAAGGATGTGCAGGTTAGGGTGGATTGGCCATACTAAATTGCCCATAGTGTCCAAGGATGTACTGGTTAGGTGGATTGGCCATGGGAAATGCAGGGTTACAGGGATAGTGTGGTAGGGATGCCCTTCCGAGGGTCAGTGTGGACTCAATGGGCCAAATGGCCTGCTTCCACACTGTGTGGATTTTATCTTCAAATAATTCAAAGGTAAATAAAGAGAAACTATTTCTCAAGGGCAACTGGCGATAAGCAAAAGATAATTTACTTGCCAATGACACCCACTCCAGGAAGAATAAATAAATTTTAAGAACAATCAATGTTGTAATGAAAGATGAAATTTCAAGCAGTCAGTATTAATCTGAGAACACAGATTGAAATTGATTAACAAAAGGATCGGAGGAAGCACAAACACGGTGAGATAATTGGTCTGGAATGTTCTGCTTGAAAGGCTGATGGAAGCCAAGTTAGAAATAACTTGCAAAAGAGGATTGGGTAGATATTTGAAGGCAGATAGATTTGTAAGACTGCAGGAAAGGCTAGGGGAATGGAACTAGATAGTTGGCTCTTTCAGAGAGCTGGTGCACACATGATTGGTTGAGTGGCCTCCTTGAGTATTGTAACCCTCTGAGTTGGGCATTGGGATCCTGCTCGGGCACCATGAGTTAGAATTCAACGTTGATTACAGGTTCGATTTTAAGTACCAGCAGTGGAAAGTATAGGGGCTACTGCTGGGTGTACCTTGGCAGTGGAAAAAGGAAAAGTATGAAATTCTTTAAAAACCATTTTAAAAATAGTTAATTCCAGATCCAGAAATCCGCGTTGATGTTTCAGGGTGAGTGACCCTTCGTCAGAGCCTGTGTTCTGAGGAGGGGTCACTCAACCCAAAATGTTAAATCTCTGATTTCTCTCCACAGATGCTGCCAGACCTGCTGAGCTGTTCTGTTAATTTCAGTTTTCGTTTCTGATGTACAGCATCCACAGTTCTTTTGGTTTTTAATTTCAGATCAATCCTGTCATTTGTCAGTCATACATTAATGGTACACAAGCTTTTCAGCCTGCTTCTCTCTATCATGGTAAATCACAGGAAAAGAAAGAGGTTCATAGTGTAGGATATCAGCAAACAATGGGAAGTGCGGGAATGCAGGATAAATCGAGGAGAAATTTTTAAAAGACACAGTGACAAAAGGATGTATTGTCAGAAAGCAAACCTTCACTGACTCACCCAGTTCATTTCAAGCGAAAATGGAGCTGCCTTTTCCCCACTTTGTTAGCAAAGCACTGAGATCTTCCAGGAATTATGTACATTGGTGTTAAAACATCAGATTGGTAGTTTGCTCATTCTGTGTTTACAAGCTGTCCTTCACACTACCATCTACATCCTGAACATAAGGTACAAAGGGCATTGCTACAAGATGCCCTCAAAGCCATTCACCATCCTCACTTGGTAAGAAGTCACATGACTCCAGGTTATAGTCCAAGTTTATTTGAAATCACCAGCTTTCTGAACGCTGCATTTTTGTGAGCCTGACAAAGGGGCAGCGCTTCAAAGGCTTGTGATTTCAAATAAACCTGTTGGACTATAACCTGGCGTCGTGTGACTTCTGACCTTGTCTGCCCCTGTCCAACAGCGGCACCTCCACCTCAGTCTGACTTGGGAATATATCTTTTCAGTGTCGTTGGGTGAAAATCCTGGAATTCCCTCCCTATTGACAATGTGAATCTACAGCACATGGTATAAGACCATAAGACATAGGAGTGGAAGTAAGACCATTCGGCCCATCGAGTCCATTCTGCCATTTAATCATGGCTGATGGGCATTTCAACTCCACTTACCCGCACTCTCCCCGTAGCCCTTGATTCCTTGCGAGATCAACAATTCATCAATCTCTGCGTTGAAGACACTTAACGTCCCGGCCTCCACTGCGCTCCGTGGCCATGAATTCCACAGGCCCACCACTCTCTGACTGAAGAAATGTCTCCTCATTTCCGTTCTAAATCGACCCCCTCTAATTCTAAGGCTGTGCCCACGGGTCCTAGTCTCCCCGCCTAACGGAAACAACTTCCCAGCATCCACCCTTTCTAAGCCATGCATTATCTTGTAATATGCAGGAGTTCAAGAAGGCAGCTCAGCACCACCTTCTCAAAGGCAACTAGGGATGGGCAAGAAATGCTGGACCCAACCTGTGACACCCAGATTCTGTGAAGGAAGAAATTCTAAGAAAAGATTGAGGGGTAATTAAATTGGAGAATCTCGTTATTTAGCGTATAGGAGGAATTCATGAGGACAGCCTTTGTTCAGTTGGTAGCACCTTCCATCCTCAGTACCCCTGGACTGGGGACATGGCTGTGCGGCGCTGGTACTGATAATGGTCTAAGTTCTTTTGCTCTTGCTTTCTGTGCTGGAAACAGCAAATGTTAGAGGAAGACATCGATTTGTCTGTTGTGACTCCTTGCATTGGTCATGTTGACCATAAGAAATGCCAGTCCAATTTTGATATTCTTTTCACGATAGAATCACTCAAGTTCCACTTGGTGATGATCAGTCAATCGAGAGAAAATGTTTAGCTTTTGGTGTTCACTGGTGCTGAGTTAAAGAAGGTAAATGCCAAGAAAGAAAATCAAAGGAGCAGTGAAGACCAAATCAGAACCTAATTATCTGGAAAATAATAGGCTCCTTTTCAAAGAAAAATACAACACTGCTGATTATCCAAGCAAGTCTCTGAGGTAAAAAGCAAGATTGCTGCCCAGTCCAGACAGGGCCATTCAAAATAGGTGATTAGCACAACACACTGCAACTATTGAGTACAGCATGGAGTGTCTGCTCAAGGCAAACTTGCTCAGCATTGTGATGTCTGTCTGAACCCAAACATCCTCAACTTAAGCAGAGGATTCTTCATGATATCTGTTGACAGTGACAGATCTGGCTCCCAATGTTCTGGAGTGTCAAGCCTGGCCCCACCGGCACTGTGCGCCGGGGTTACACAGTGACAGGCCTGGCCCCACCGGCACTGTGTGCCGGGGTTACACAGTGACAGGCCTGGCCCCACCGGCACTGTACACCAGGGTTAATTAGTAGATGCCACCCACTGATAGGGTTCCCGTGATGAGCTATTTCCAGTACATCTTCATTCAGGACAATTTTTTTTTTTCTCACTTTTACATTTTTTGAGGCGGTACCATCCCGGAGATCCTGCAGCCTAATTGGCTGGCCAGGGACCTACAGTAGGGACTAGCCTTCAATAGGAGTAAATGCAGAAATGAGTAGAATAATTTCAGGACCATCTGAGAACTGTTTTTTTTTTAAACAATAAATAAAACCTAATGAACTGTATTGGAAATGGCACTGCAGGCAATTAGTTGATCTTAGATGATGTGGGAGGTGGCAGATCCCGTTGTGAGCCACAGTGCCAGTATCTGCAATAAGGCTAAATAAGGTGGTCAGAATGACTGTAAACTAATTAATGAGGATAGGGTGCAGGAAAGCTGATTAAAGTTTCCAATTAATAGGATAAAGAGTTTGAAGTGGGTCAGGAATCTGACTTCAGGCACAGCAGATAAAGGAGACAGGAGATAACAAGGTGTAGAGCTGGATGAACACAGAAGGCCAAGCAGCATCAGAGGAGCAGGGAGGCTGACGTTTTGGGTCTGGACCCTCCTTTGAGGGCAGTCAAACAAGACTGTGGGTGTTAGACTCAAATGAATGCAGTATATGAAAGAAGGTAAATGAGCTTGTACTACAGATTAAAATTGGCAGGTACAATGATGTGGGTATCACAGAGACGTGTCTGCAAGGGGACCAGGGCTGGGGAACTACATATCCAAGCATACACACACTATCAAAAGTATAGGCCGATGGGCAGAAAGGTTGGGGTTGTCCTATTAATAAGAAATGAAACTAAATCGATAGCAAAAAGTCATGTAGACTAGGGAGTGTAGAATCTGTGTGGGTAAAGTTGAGGAACTGCAAAGGAAAAAAGACCCTGATGGGAATTATATACAGGTCCCCTAGCAATAGTTAGGATGTGGGGCAGAAAATAAATCAGGCATGTAAGAAAAGTATTATTACAATAATCATGGGGGACTTCAGTAGGCAGGTGGACAAGGAAAATCAAGTTGGTGGTGGAGCACAAGAAAAGCAATCTGCGGAATGTTCATGAGATTTTTTTTTGGAGCAGCTGGTGCTAGAGCCCACTAGGGAACAGGCCATTCTGGATTTGGTGATGCGTAATGAGGCAGAGATGGTAGGAACTGCCGATGCTGGAGAATCTGAGATAACAAGGTGTGGAGCTGGATGAACACAGCAGGCCAAACAGCGTCAGAGGAGCAGGAAAGCTGACGTTTCGGGCCTAGACCCTTCTTCAGAAAGGAGGGTCTAGGCCCGAAACGTCAGCTGTGTAATGAGGCAGAGTTGATTTGGGAGCATAATGCAAAGGAACCCATCAGGGACAGTGACCATAATATAGAACATAACAGCGCAGTACAGGCCCTTCAGCCCTCGATGTTGCACCGACCTGTGAAACCAATCTGAAGCCCATCTAACCTACACCATTTCATTATCATCCATATGTTTATCCAACGACCATTTAAATGCTCTTAAAGTTGGTGAGTCTACTACTGCTGCAGGCAAGGCATTCCATGTCCTTACTACTCTCTGAGTAAAGAATCTACCTCTGACATCTGTCCTACATCTATCACCCCTCAATTTAAAGCTATGTCCCCTCGTGCTAGCCTTCAACATCCGAGGAAAAAGGCTCTCACAGTCCACCCTATCCAATCCTCTGATCATCTTGTATGTCTCTATTAAGTCACCTCTTAACCTCCTTCTCTCTAATGAAAACAGCCTCAAGTCCCTCAGCCTTTCCTCATAAGACCTTCTCTCCATACCAGGCAACATCCTGGTAAATCTCCTCTGCATCCTTTCCAATGCTTCCACATCCTTCCTATAATGCGGTGACCGGAACTGTACGCAATACTCCAAGTGCGGCCGCACCAGAGTTTTGTACAGCTGCAACATGACCTCACGGCTCCGAAACTCGATCCCGCCACCAATAAAACCTAACACACCGTATGCCTTCTTAACAACCCTATCAACCTGGGTGGCAACTTTCAGGGATACGATAGGATTCACCCTGCAGTTTGAGAGGAAGAAGCTGGAATCAGATGTGACGGTATTACAACTGAGTAAAGGGAACTACAGAGACATGAGGGAGGAGCTGGCCAGAGTTAATTGGAAGGGGAGCCTAGCAGGGAAGACAGTGGAGCAGCAATGGCTGGAGTTTCTAGGAGTAATTGGAGTCACAGTAGAAATTCATCCCAAGGAAGAAGTAACATAATGAGGGGAGGATGAGGCAACCATGACTGACAAGGGAAGCCAGGGACAGCATAAAAGCAAAAGAAAAAGCCTATAACGTGGTAAAGATTAATGGGAAGCCAAAAGATTGGGAGGCCTTTGAAAACCAGCAGAGGACAGCTATAAAAGCAACTTTGGGGGAGAAGATGAAATATGCGGGTCAGCTGGCTAGTATTTTAAAAGAAGATTGCAAGAGTTATTTTTAGATATATGTAAAAGTTGAGAGAGGAATGCATGGACATTAGACCACTGCAAAATGAGACTGGAGAAATAGTAATGGGGACAAAGAAATGTTGGAGGAACTGAATAGGTACTTTACGTCAGCCTTCACAGTAGAAACCACCAGTGGCATACCAGAAGTTCAAGAGGGTTGGCACAGAGGTAAGTGTAATGACCATCACTAAGGAGAAGGTGCTGGGGAAGATGAAAGATCTGAAGGTGAACAAATCACCCAGACCAGATGGACTACGCCCCAGAATTCTAAAGGAGATAGCTGAGGAGATTGTGGAGGCATTGGTAGTGATCTTTCAGGAATTACTGAAGTCCGGGAGGGTCCCAGAGGATTGGAACATGGTTAATGTCACAGTCCTATTAAAGAAGGTTGAGAGGCAGAAGTCTGTAGGTTGGTTAGTCCGACTTTAGTCATTGGTAAGATTTTAGAGTCCATTATTGAGGATGAGATTGTGGAGTATTTGGAAGTGCGGGATAAAATAGGGTTGAGTTAGCACAGTTTCATCGAGATCATCAGTGTTGAGACCACAAATATTCACGTTATACATTAACAGTCTAGACAATGAAACTGAGCACATTAGAGCTGAAGTTGCAGGTAACACAGATATGGAGAGGGACAGGTAGTATTGGGGAAGCAGGGAGGCTGCAGAAGGACTTGGACAGGCTAGGAGAGTGGGCAAAGTAGCAGATGGAATACAAGTTGGGAAAGTGTGAGGGTATGCACTTTGGTGGGAAGAATAGAGGTGTGGGCTATTTTCTAAATGGGAAAAGGCTTCAGAAATCTGAAGCACAAAGGGACATGGGCTTCCTAGTTCAGGATTCTCTTCAGGTTAACATGTAGGTTCGGTTGGTTACGAGGGAGGCAAATTCCTTGTTACTATTCATTTTGAGAGGACGAGAATACAAGAGCAGGGATGTACTGTTGAGGCTGCATAAGGCTCTGGTCAGACCACATTTAGAACACTGAAAACAGCTTTGAGCCCCTAAGGAAGGATATGCTGGCATTAGAGGGGGTCCAGAGGAGTTTTACAAGAACGATCCTGAGGATGAAAGGCTTGTTATGAGAAATGGCTGATGACTCTGCGTCTGTACTTGATGGAGTTTAGAAGGATTAAGGGGGGATCTGATTGAAACTTAAAATACTGAGAGGCCTGAATCGAGTGGATGTGGAGAAGATGTTTCCAACAGTAGGAGAGTTTAGGACCCAAGGGCACAGCCTCAGGGTGAAGGGATGACCCTTTTAGAACTGAGATGAGGAAGAATTTCTTGAGCCAGAACTTGGTGAATCTGTTGAAGTCATCACCACAGAGGGCTATAGAGGCCAAGTCATTAGGTGTATTTAAGACAGAGATAGGTTCTTGATTATTAAGTGGATCAAGAGTTACGGGGAGAAGGCTGGAGAATGGGATTGAGAAACATATCAGCCTTGATTGAATAGTGGAGCAGACTCAATGGGCTGATTAGCCTAATTCTGCTCCTGGATCTCGTGATATTATAAATTTCCCATTTCCAGGATGGGAATTATGCTCTCACTCTGGCTCAGTCAAATTCCCCTTATTGATTTTCCTATAAGCCCCTTCACTGTACTGACTGAGCATAATGGATTTTAAGTTGGGTGAGGGAATTCAGGGTTACAAAGCCAAGATATCCAGATGGACTTCATTTACAGATCAACTAAGAATGATGAAACTGACTTTAGGGGCTGAGTGGTCTCCTAGTGGTCTCCGTTTTACTTGCATTTCTCTCCCACTTCTTTCGACTTTGATGTTTAACACAGTGGGCTATTCAGCCTTGGTATGCTGCACTGTTGGCCTCAATCCTTCTATTCGATTCAGTGATCCTAACTGCTGTCTGCTCTGAATCTAAACAGATACCATGATAAACAGGAAGTCACCAGCAACTTTTTGGGAGCAATGTGGCTAATTTCAATCACATTTCTGTCGATTGGATATGGGGATATGGTGCCTCATACATACTGCGGGAAAGGAGTCTGCCTGCTAACGGGGATTATGGTAAGATTTTATGATAAAATTAGTTATCCACTGGTGGAGTCCCACATAATGAGATGGGATAAGGGGAAAGTTGGGAGACGGGATTAGGGGATGTCGGGGGAGGTAGGAGACAGGATTAAGGGACGTGGAGGGGGGGTAGAGTGGAGGAGGAAGGAGATGGGATTGAGGGGTGGGCGAGTAGAGTGGGGGAGGAGGGAGACAGGATTGAGGGGTAGGGGGGAAGTGGGGGAGGAGGGAGACGGGATTGTGGGGTATGGAGGGAAGTGGGGGAGGAGGGAGATGGGATTGAGGGGTATTTGGCGGGAGGTGGAGATGGGATTGACAGAGAGGGAGGTTGGGGAAGGTAGGGAGATTGTGGGATGGTGGGATAGAGGAAAGAGGTTGGTAGTGGAGTTGATTCATGAAAAAGCATCTTGTTTAGTATTAACCTAAATTCCTGTTTTGCATGCCACACTGTAAATGATTGATAAACATAAATACGATTCAAATAACTTGGTGCTTGCTTTATTTTTTAAAGAGGCTACACTATCATTAACACTTTTCAGCTTATTATCTGTTGTCACCCTGGCTGTACTCCTGAGTTAGCGATGCAGGGTGACACCAACAGTGTGGGTTCAATCCCCACACTAGCTGAGGTCACTGTGAAAGACCCACCTGCTCAACTCCTCCCCATCCCCGAGAGATGGTGACCCTCACCAGTTGTCTCTTTGTAATGAGAGAGCTGCCCCATGGTCTGGTTGGAGAATGATGGCTCTACTACACTGAGCACTTTGCTCTTGGCCCAGGTCCCAACTCCATCTCCTGACCCACAAGATCATTTGACAGAATTGACTATTTGTTTAGCCCTGTGCAGTCAGTTTAGTATCAAACCCACTCACTTCCACCTCCAGCAGATCTGTCTTATCAATCCCATGGTCACCATGCCTCCTGTCTAAATGCAACCTCTCCATTTAAAGGGGTAAACTAGGCAGGGAGTATTACTGGAACATTTCAATCAGCTTTGTACTGGCATCATGAACAGCATTGTGGGCTTCAGCAGACTACTTCATAAATGCATTTCAGAGCTGCTTTGCTTGTTGTAGGATTGAATACAGGAGTTGGGATGTCATGTTGTGCCTGTACAGAACATTGGTGAAGCCACTTGTAGAATACTGCACACAATACTGGTCTCCCTTCTACAGGAAGGATGTTGTTAAACTTGAGAGTGTGCAGAAAAGATCTACATGGAAGTTGCTGGGGTTGGCGGGTTTGCACTATAGGGAGAGGCTGAATAGGCTGGGGCTTTATTCCCTGGAGCGTTGGAGGCTGAGGGATGACTTTATACAGGTTTATAAAATCCGCATTTATCGAACGAGCTGCCAGAGGAAGTGGTGGAGGTTGGTACAATTGCAACATTTAAAAGGATCAGGATGGGTATATGAATAGGAAGGGTTTAGAGGGATATGGACTAAATGCTGGCAAATGGGACTAGATCAGATTGGGATGTCTGGTCGGCATGGACGAGTTGGACCAAAGGGCATGTTTCCCTGTTGTGTGACTCTAAGAGAGTTGCTGAAATCAAACCAACTTCAGCCAATGTGAAAACTGGGATGCAAATATTGATGAGACTTTCAGAAGGGATGGTGCAGGGAACAGAACAGAACTTAGGGAAATACAAATAAATCAGAGTGTGGAGGAGGAACTGGTGGTGGTTAGAACAAAGAAAACGGGCACAAAACCCACGGGTAATGACCATCTTGATTGGTTATTCAGACAGGAGCAGGTGGTTAATTGCAACTGTCAATCACCTCGTCACTGGGGATGAAATTTGTTTTGGAATACTGAGCGATCGACAAGTCTGTTTCACTCCTTCCTCATTCAATTTCCACCGGGTACAATTCAGCAAAGTTAAAACCAAGCCCGATCCTGGGCTGCCTCTCAAGACCACCTGTTGACTTTAGGAATCATCAAATTTGATAGGACATTTTCGGAAGGTTTACTCGGATGATCTTTGCGCATCCAATCAACTTGTTCCTTCGTGGAGATTGTCCATAATCTTATTGGATGGCAGAGCAGGTTCAAGGGGCAGAATGGCCTCTTCCTGCTCTTGATTCATACATTTTGTACGTACTCGCAGCTGCCGAATCCATCCCCTTGGTGTCCCACCGACCGTACGGATCAGAAAGCGAGCAAACTATTTGTTACCAAATTGGATTTCCTTGGCTGTTCGTTAAAGATTACAAGGAGAGAGAATTTCATTTCTATAGCATCTTTCAGGATCTCTGGCCATCCCAGAGCATTTTACAACCAATGAAATATCTTTTGAAATACAGTCACTGCCTTAAAGTTGGTAAAATAGCCTGAAAGTACAACCAATAAATAAAAGAATTACATGAAAATAAATGAAAACATGTTTTTTTTTATGGCCATTAACTGCCCGTACGTTTTCTCCTGCTTTCCTGTTTGTTAACCGCTGAGTTGTGGAGGTGCACAGTGTTAGTGAAGTTTCTCGGGGAATGGGGAATATGTTTGGTTACTTGTATATTTGTGGATTGTAATTTTGATTCTTTTGAAGGGAGCTGGGTGCACGGCGCTTGTGGTAGCTGTTGTCGCACGAAAGCTAGAACTTACCAAAGCCGAGAAACATGTACATAACTTCATGATGGACACGCAGCTAACAAAGCGGGTGAGAGCTCGTCGGAACAGTGCGTGGAGAGGGCCTGGACCCGCATGTCTGGTTAAAGGGTGCTTCTGATCTGACCTCGATCACCTGCCCAAGTCCCACTCCCACCTTCTGTTAATGGGCTTCGGAGGGAGTGAGAGACAACACACTGGTGGACAGGACCAACATGGAGCAGGAATCGTAGCTAATTGTCCTTTACCTTGATCTGAAGGAACAAGCGAAGGACAGGATTTGCATTACAGTAGCACTTTGCTACACCCTTAGGAAATTCCAAATTGCATTGTAGCCGTTTCTTTTGAAATGTGATTGGTGTTGTGATACAGAAACTTCAGCGGCCAATTGGTACATAGCAAGCTCCCCTAAACTGCGTTTTGGTCAATGAGCTGATCATTTATTTTTATTGACATTCATTGAGGGAGGAACTCTGATTAGAAACCCCAGCTATTCCACAAATTTGTGAATAGGAGATCTTTCAATCCTACTGAGTCAGGGTCGCATTTTAATGTCTTATTCAATGCAGCATGTCTGATGGTGCGGCGCTCCCCTCAGCGCTGACCCTCCGATGGTGCGGCACTCCCCTCAGCGCTGGCACCAGGAATGTCTGTCTGGAATCTGTGCTCAAATTTCTGGTTTTGGAGTTTAAACCCAGCAGCTACTCACTGAGGCATGACTGACCAGGGCCAGGGGCAAAGATAGTGGTCTGCAAGCTCCTGGTCCCTGGTCTGAACACAGCAAGCCCCCGGAAGCCTTGGGCCCAGTTACTGGACCCTGATGTAACCCCTCCGACCTGGACCCTAGGGCTGAGTTTGAGCGTTAATGACTTGGAAGATGAGGGAGGAAATTCAAGAGGGTATGTGGAACTTGTACCGAGGTTCCAGTTAAGCTGAATAATTGCCTAGCAACTTAAACCTTCCTGTGCAGGCCAGTGACGAGTCAGCCCCTTTAAGTTACCATTCAAGAAAATCAAAGGGCTGTACCCCGAAATGAATTGATCCTATGGTACAAAAACAACCTGAGGGCGCCTGGCTTGTAACAAAGATTTTGCTTCCCAAAACCTCGCCTCTGATTTCCAGTCATTTCTTTCAGGTAAAAAACACTGCTGCCAATGTACTCAGGGAAACGTGGCTGATTTACAAACACACCAAACTGGTAAAGAAGATTGACCACGCCAAAGTCCGCAAACATCAACGAAAATTTCTTCAAGCCATTCATCAGTGAGTAGCCTGCCTCGGAGATTCTCCCAATTTTATCTTCACTGACTTTTCTTGTTTAGAATTCCACGTCTCAGACACTGACCGTGGGGTCCCATCTTTCCGGATAGCCCTTCATCAGTTGTCTCACCTAAGTTTTGTGTAGTTTCTGGGGATCTCTTCTGTGCAATTTTCTCACAAATGGAGATTTTGGAAATTCAACTCTAGAAGGCTGCTCTGTAGCCCCACTCTTCCGTCTGACTGTGGTTTTGAACTCCTAAAGTGTTGAATATCCAATCATAATCCCCACGCAGTCCTGTATTCAAATTTAAAATCCCTTTCATATGTTATTGATCTGCATTCACCGATTAATAACATTCCATTCACTCTCCTGGGAATTCACCTTTACTGACCAGTATTATTCCTCTCATCTGGTTCAACTCTTTTGTTGATTACTTTCTCTCTTCATGTCGATAACAGCAAAGGCAGATGTTCAGATTCCAGGTCCCTATATCTGACCTTCTGTGTATTTGTGTATTTGTTTCATCCCTCTGTCTGTCCATTGAATGAATTTACTGCAAAATGTTTAAATACCTCTTCCAATTTCAAGTTTCAAGAGTGGCCATACTGTAGAAGGGGTAACCAGATTCCTTCAGGTAGCACCTCCTTGTGTCTACTCTTCCCATCAATAGTCCCCTCAGTGTGTAAGGAGCACCCTGACTGTAAATGCTGGTCCCAGTACCCTTGGCAGTAAAACCAGAGAACCAGGTTGGAGACAATATGGTCTATTATTTATGGGGGCCCATCTAAGAGGGTATGATTGAGGGGGGAGTGAGTACTGGAGGGAGCCCAGAAATGGCAAAGGATGTTGACAAAGTAAGACCTCGATATCATTTCTTTTTCAGTTTTCCTATCTGGCAGCTGGGTTGTGGACATCTCTGGCTGCCCAGCATTTATTGCCCATCCCTAGTTGCCCCTTGAGAAGGTGATGGTGAGCTGCCTTCTTGAACTGCTGCAGTCCATGTGCTGTAGGTTGACCCACAATGCCCTTAGGAAGGGAATTCCAGGATTTTGACCCAGTGACCATGAAGGAATAGCGATATATTTCCAAGTCAAGATAATGAGTAGCTCGGAGGGGAACTTGCAGGGCTGGTGTTCCCATGTATCTGCTACCCTTGTCATTCTAGATGAAAGTGGTCATGGGTTTGGAAGGTGCTGTCTGAGGATCTTTGGTGAATTTCTGCAGTGCATCATTTAGATGGTACACACTGCTGCTACTGAGCATCGGTAGGGGAGGAAGTGGATTTGAAAGATGATGCATGGGTGTCAATGAAATGGGCTGCTTTGTCCTGAATGGTGTCAAGCTTCTTGATTTAATGTTAATTGCTAAGACATGCAGAAATAAATCATTGCACTTTTGGACAAAATCCATTTTTCACAATCTCCATCAGCAGAATTGATCCCAGTGGAAATCATCTTATTGGTGCCGTAAGCTCTGAGCTATACCACGGCGAAACAACTATCCCCAGGCTAATTCACAGCAGAGGTTTGCACGTGTACACATGCTGGGCCCAGACTCGGGGAAGCTATCAGATTGTATTTAAGTATTTCAGTGCACTCCAGCAAGTGGCAAACTGTTCCAATCAAAAATCCCTCCTTAGCAAAGAAAATAACAATCCCAAAGTAAGACAGAAAATGCTTGAAGCACAGGCCAGCTCCACCAGCCTTCATCAAATGCCACAAAGAGGACATATTGTATTTATATAGTTCCTTCAATGAAATAAACCCTTCAAAGCATTTCACACAAATGTGACCATATAAAATCTGACACTGGACTATGTAAAGAGACATGTGGACATATGACTAAAAGTTTGGCCAAAGAGAGAAATTTTTGAGAGGTTTAGGAAGGGAACTCTAAGGTGTGGGACCCAAGCAGCTAAAAGCGTGACCACCGATGGGGGAGCAATAGAAACCAGGAATGAGCAAGAGGCCAGATATACAGGAGTGCAGAAGTTGTAGGGTCGGAGGAGGATATAGGGTTAGGGAGAGGTAAAACTATGGAGGGATTTACAAGCAAGGAGGAGTATTTTAAAAGTGGCCGGGGACCTGTTTTTGGTGATGTTGGTTAAAGAAGTTGAAAGAACCTTTGGTCAGGACAACAGGGAGTATCTGACTGTGTATAAACACCACGGGCTCTTTGCTGTTAATCTGAAGCAGCAATACTACAGATCCAGGGGTCTCCTTTTAATGACTTTTTATAAATGGCACCTCTGATACAGCAGCACACTGTCTCAATTGGAGGGTCAAACCACACTGTGACCACTGTAGTTTGAAACGGCAGTGGACTCCAATGGTTTGAGTTAGTGATTAGGCCCTTGCTGCACCCGTAACTTTGTAATAATAGTTTTTATTTCCATCTTTAATCTAAAATTCTGACTATTTCCAATTATTCCAATTTCTCACTCTGACTGATCATAGATCCTATTATGAAAATGTCAAAAAACAATCATTAGAAATTCTAAGTTGATGTCCCAAGCAAGTTAGGCAGGAAATGAAATGGCATAGGATTAATATTCAGAATATTCCAGTCAGCACTTTATCATGAAGAGATTACACTCCATTCCTTCAGTCAATTCTTCAATCTACCTGGCTTTCCCCCTTTCTTTTTGCTCTGTCTTACCCAGTCTTCTGACATTCCACATAGTGTGTATCATTCTAGCTGCATCTAGCTCATTTCCATTCTAGTGACATTGAATCCTTCTCTCTGTCATCAGTGTGTTCAACAATTTGAACATTTGGAATGACATCTCTGGCTTTGTTATATGAAAGGAATTTGAAAGTCAGAAATATTGACTCAAAGACATGATTCAAGTGAATTCCATCGCATAGGATTAATATGAGTTACGCCTTCAAGACTGCACATTGTTGGACTGGATAGTTAATGGTATTTGGTGTTATTCGCACAGGCCATTGCCAGGATTCCAAGGAGGAGGCTGGTTCTGGGGCGATGTGCTAAACACTAACCACCGACCACAGAATCTGGCATTGAATCTAAGTCAGACAGAGGCAATAACAGTCTTCTCAGGTTAAGGATCTGAAGTGAGAAGCTGTGAAGTAATTTCAAGCAAATTCCCACTAGGTAGATATTCAAATAATAGAACTATGCATCATTATGTTACTAATTGCTTGAAAAACCGTTGAGAGTGCCAGAGCAGCAGGACATGAGAATATGGTATAGTAGCACACACCTTGTTAAAACAGTGGGCAGGGGAGTTGGAAACCAAATAATCTGCAGTGCATATGCACTTGTGATTAAAGACAGGGAGCAATATCTTCCTTTGTACTCACTGATGACGTACAGAAGCATAGGCTCTGCAGAATTCAAGTGCTTCTGCTCAGGGGAAATGAGCATTAAATAATATGCATGGACAGGTTACTCCGGGAGCTCAATGTAAAACATTCCAACCACCAGTTGATGCCTTTGGGAGCGCTCTCTGTTGAATTATACCCAAAACATCACACCAACTCTCTTGAATAAAGCTTAACAGATAATCCACTTAGACATAGTGATCAATGAAGCTCTAATCTGAATTGGTTTGCTGATACGATGCTGTAAATATTAAACTTGTACATTAACCGCAGGAGAGGCTCGTCTGTGGACCCACACACCACTGTCATGTTAATGTCAGAAGTTGGTCTTATTTAAATACTGTTTTCTCCCAATGAAACACCTTAAACAACATGATTTCCAAGTCTTGAAAGTTATTGATTGAAGCTTATTTGGTAACCAGGTTACAAGCTAAACTAACCTGCCATTTGTTTTAAGTTCTCTTTTCCTCTGTTATGTTGTATCACTGCTCTGTTACCATAACGACAAGGCCCCTGTCACGTGATATCTTCTTTTAAAATCAATTAGGTGTTTTAAAAAGATGTTAAGATATAGCCAAGTGGCTCCACTGTCTCGGCCATGGTCAGTCAATCTGATTTGGGACTTTGTCTCCTTAATGAGCCTTAATATCGCCAACAATAACAGGAGCTTGTGGTGTTATTGTTTACAACAGGCAAGAGTCCCCTGGAGTCCCACAAACTAAAGACTCAACTCCAGAACACTGCAGTGAGGCAATCCCTGGGAGAAAAATGTTGGCATTAAAACAATTGTGCTTTTTCCTTTAGACAGTGTCATTTGCTGGAAAAAAAAGTTTGGAAATAGGAATGACCGGCCATCTGACCAACAGTCAGATTCATCCAATTAGCAGCCAAGTCTCAATCTGTTCCTTTTACAATTGGCTATGGGAAGGCGAGTGTCAGGAGGATTGTAGTGTTGTCCAGCCAATAGCCAAAGTGTAGGAACAAAAACAGAAGTTGCTGGAAAACCTCAGCAGGTCTGGCAGCATCTGTGAACAGAAATCAGAGTTAATGTTTCGGGTCCGATGACCCTTCCTCAGAAGGTTGGGTGGTTGGAGGTCTTGTGACGGACCTTCTGGAATATGTCCAGGCAGAGTTGGTAAGTCCAGATGAGGTGATATGGCATGGAGAGTGAGTAGAGTGAGTAACCTCTCCTGCTGGCCTGTATGAGGCCTGCTGTTCTATGTGTCTGTGAGAACACCTCTCACTGTAAGAACAAAGCAGCTAAGGTGTGATAGCAACCACCTCAACAGCTGAAGGCTTCATAGGCCAGGGGTAAGTATCTTTGCTATGGAACCAGCAAACATTCCAATGAGCCAAATACAAGGACTTTTTGTCTTTACATACCAAAACAACTAGTCTCGAGAAACCTGCAGGGCATGAGCTAGGCGGGGTTGACAGGATCTTTTATTCTGCTTGGTGTCATTATTGGCTACAGGGGTCAGCAGTCAAGAGTCAGGTTCACTTCAACCTAATGTGAAACATCTCCGTCCACTTCTGACTTGGTGTCCTTTAGTTATGATCAATTTGTTATCAACGACTGACATTTGCTAAATCATGTTGCTGTCTTGTTCTAATGTCCCAGTGTTACTTCATATTCAGTACACTAAGATAAACAACTCCCATTTATATAGCACCTTTCAATACTTCGGAATGGCCCAAAGTAGCTTACAGTCAATGAAGTACTCATGAGCTGGGCAACATGTCCTGGCTTTGCCAGTGATGGCTACATCCTTGATAGAAATTACAGAAAATGTGCAAAACATGGCAGGAAATCTCTCCTGACAAGATGTAATGTGATAACAAACAAACCACCAGTTTTAAATGATGATGGTTGAGAGATAAGTATTAGTCCAAGACACCACCTGATCTTCCAAATATACAGTGGACTATTCAATATTCACCCAACAGGAAACTCAGTTTAAATCTAGTACAGTGCCAGACTGCACTGTTTACTCAAATTTCTCAAGGAGGACTTGAGCTCACAAATATCTCACTCAGAGATAAGGGAGCTACCTACTGAGCTATGGTTAATATCCTTCACGTGCTAAAGCCAGTTGATGCTTTGGCTCCCATGTTATCTGCACTAGCACATTGAATAAAGTGTTCAATAGAGAGAGGAACCTGAGTTGGAGGGCAGGGGAATACTTAGGATGCCTGTACTTTGCATTTCAGTCCATCCTCTTGTGCAACTTGCAAGCCAGGGTTCACAACCCGATCTCCAGTCTGGTGCAGCCCTTCCTGTTCCCTCCACATCATTGTACAATTCCTGGTCTCCCTTTGACTGCTCAAGGTTAAGAAGCTTCAAACTCAGAAGCTGGAAAGATTCATGTGAGAGGGCTTTGATTATTGTTATTTGTTGTATGTTCTTTTTTATCCCTGTGTCTTATCGTATTAACCCTGTGATGTGTTTTTGTCCTTTTTTTTTCTGTTCTGTTTTGCTAACTCAATGCAGAGGCCAGAAGTAAGTTGTGTTTGATTTTATAATCTTCCCTTTTGCGTGGGGATGGGGTGCAATGTTTAGGAGCCTGTGTGTGGTAGGTGGGCCGTAGGAACCAGTCAGAAAGGTATGGCTGCGACCTCACCATTCCTCAGTCCCTCTTGGCTGGTCCATATTCAGTGGTTAATGGCTCTGCCTTGGTGAAAAAACAAGTTCCTCAGAGACAGCAACTTGTTCTTGATTAAATATAAAACTGAAGGAAAACTGAAAGTTTTAAATTGAATTCAATGCAATGAAAGGGAAATGGGAACTATAATCTTGGACAGGGGAGGAGGCAGAGAGCACCCAATGAGATGGTCCATGGTACGACCATACTAACTCAAACATGGTTCCTACAGGCCTGAGGACAGGGGTGCATTTCCAATTATATCTCTCTGAGTACATTGATGGAATAGTGGTGGAAAGGGGTAACCTTTGATATTGACTGTGCCAACCTTAATATTCTCAATTCTGAATCCCAGTTACTCCAACACCCTATTCCATTAGGTCTCCCCTCTGCTTTAAGGTTTTTCATTTTGAATTCAGCTCCTTTAATTAAAGAGTGAAACAAGTGGGGAGCAGTCCATTTCACAGGCACTGATGATAAACTCTCAATAGTTATTAATGTGGAAGGTAAGTGCATCTTTAGCTGAGCATCATTAATGTCCCCAGGGCACTTGAAACTCTTTGATCCTCAATTCTAAGCAAGACACCAGTGAGACACTTTGTTCCAGTTTTAACCATGAATTTGAAATGTAAAGAAGTGTTTGAGAGATTGGGAATGGAGAGGATAGCTTGAATAGGTGTAGTGGGTGAGTAGCTTTCCAAAGTTTTACAACCTGTAATTTCTCTCTTCAGTTGGAAATTAGGTGGTTTTAGCAGAGAAGCATCAATGTCCCTGAATGACAATTGATCCAAGGGTGTAAATGGGAGCCCTGTGATAGAGTCATGGAGATGTACAGCACAGAAACAGACCCTCCGGCCGATCAGATATCCTATACAAATCTAGTCCCATTTGCCAGCATTTGACCCCTATCCCTCCAAACCCTTCCTATTCGTGTACCCATCCAGTTGCCTTTTAAAAGTTGTAATTGTACCAGCCTCCACCACTTCCTCTGGCAGCTCATTCCATACAGGTGTCAACCTCTGCATGAAAAAGTTGCCCTTTAGGTCCCTTTTAAATTTAACACCTCTCGCCTTAAACCTATGCCCTCTAGTTTCGGACTCCCCTACTCTGGGGAAAAGACCTTGTTGATTTATCCTATCCATGCCCCTTGTGATTCTACAAAGTGTCGAGTAAATTTGCCTTTTTAAGCAACTCGTAATCAGGAGAGAGTAAGCCAACGTTTAAATTCTCAAAACGCTTGAGAAAGTGGTAATTTAATTTGACTGAGACCTATACCTCACTGCCCAATATGGAGCTGTAAAATTAGCAGAATTAGCACGGCCAAAATCTGAGTCTCCTTGGAGATGTAACTTGATTAACTTGAGTTCTCTTCTTCCAAATCCCCATCTCAGTCTGTATTCTACATACCCAACTTTTCTCCCAAGTACATCCATAAACCTGGCCAAACATCCTCCAGAAAGTGTTGGAGAAACTCAGCAGGTCTGGCAGCATCTGTGAAGAGAGAAACAGAGTTAATATTTCAAGTCCAATATGACTCTTCTGTAGAATTAAAAGGTGTTGGAAACTTTTACAAACTTGTGACAGAAACAAAGGAGGAGCAAGAGGACAGGTGATGTAGAGGCCCAGTGCAAAGGACAAGTGTGGTTCACAGTGGAGAAGGAGAAAAATGATGTAAAATGGGTGTAAATTTAAGGTGTGAAAGGGAGAGAATGGGTCATTTCGACAAAGGGCAAATTAACAAGATACAAACACAGCATGGCTGCAGGGAGTTTGGGGAGAGAATGTAAGAAAAATGGAGAGCAGCCATAATGTGGTCAATTTCTGAGGTTCTGCAGCCACAAAGAAGCTTCTGTCACATTCCCATCAGCTATTTGCTTTTGTTGCGTGGTCCTCTGATATGGAGGTCCTGGCTCATGTGCCCCGTGTCTCTGGGATAGCTTCACTCACCTCACCACTCTCTTCTTCATCGTCCACCTGTTCCATAAAGCACTGCTCAGAGGGAGAATTCCGTGGGAAACTTGCAGGAGGTAACCCTGCAGGAATTGAGGAAGTTAACCTTTGCTGAAGAGAGACACAAATGCAAAAGTTTTTGCATTGCATTCATCAGAACTGCCACACAATCAATAGAACTTAGAGAAGGAATAACAATTTACAAAGTATGTGAAGGTGCTGATTGGTGGGATCCTGGTTGGCATGATGACGTGGCAGGAACTGTTAACTTTCAATCTTAGCTAATTACAATCACGCCAGGCTGGTACATCTGATTGGTCAGGGTGTTGCCATGGGGAGTGCAGCAGGAATACAGATGTGCTGCTGCTACTGGACAGCATTTACTCGATAGTCCTGACTATGCTATTAAGAAGTACACTAGAAACTAAGATTAGCGGTCATGCTCACTATGTGATTCGTTTGTGTGTGCTAGAAACTACATATATTCACACACTCGGCCCTGATCTTTGAAGGCAAAATAAATTTGTTCACACAAACTTTTCAGTGAGGAAGTGTTAGGAAAACTGCCTATCCCTACTGCCTTCCCCATGGCAATGCCCTGACTAATCAAAACCCATCTGCCTGGCTTGAGCTTAATGATTTCAGATTAACTCCTTCTGCATCGCCGTGCCAACTGTGGTCCGACCAATCAGTACCCTGTTCTCGTGCTGTATAAATTGGTGTTCCCTTCCTATGCTTGTCTTCGTAAGTCCACATCCTAATGAGTGCAATGTGAAAATCTTTGAGACTGTCACTTTTTAGCACTGTTTTAAGTTCTGTGCCAAATACAGACACACAAGTCGCTGAAAGAGCAGAAACTGATAAATGGAGAAATGAGAGAGGAAACTTAACGGAACCCATGAAACAGAACACCCATGGGGTCAGATGGACTGTCTGGCTAATATTACTGTCCATCACACTGGTAGAGCGTTGTGACAAACCGTTGAAACCATGTGTACTGCCCCTCACTTACTCCACAATGCAAGCAATTGGGTGGATCTTTAAGAAGCATGGTGAGGTGCTCCTCTTTGTTATACAGTATAGTTCAATTGAATCAAATATCCCTTCAGCTCCTCAGCAAAAGATTTAGAATATATCTTGTAAGATCTAGACTTTACTAGCATGCAGTAACTTTCCATTACTTACATAGAAGAGGAAATTAGCCCACGCCACAACAGGAGGTTACTCTGAGACTGAAACAGGAAGTTCATGATTCAAGCAAGAAGTTTACATCTTCTGTTAAATTAGAGGAAAAAAAGGGCACGGTTGGGACCAGCAGGTAATAGGAGGGTCTGAATGCAAAGTTTTGACTTCCTAACCAGGAAAATGAATTAGGAACCTCAGAGATGAGCCCTCAGCCTTCTGTCAGGTCTGATGGAGAAGGTTTAAGACAAACACAGACTTCGTCAAGTTTGCACTTCAGAAATTTCTGAATGATGTATTCCAAAAACCAACAGCAAAATTCCAAATGCAAACCTGATGGCACTAGGGAATTGACGATCCAGATTAATGTTTTTTAAGCTGTTTACATTCTGCAGTGGTGTACTCGCCTTGCAATTATCGAAAGTTTTCTGAGAAGATATGTGAGATAAGAACCCAGTTAAAGGACTTGCCTCTGTCTTAAAGATAAAAAATAATTGATATTCTTGGCATGTATGTTGCATGCTGAGCTGTCCATGTCTTTAAATATTTCTCCCTGAGATGTGGATGCTGACAAAAGCTTGGCATTTATTGCCAAACTCTAATTATTGTCTCTGAGCTGGTGATGGTGAAGGGCTGCTTTCTTTAACTGTTGTAGTTTCTCTATTGACAACAGAGTTAGTGGGGGATTTGCACTATTTGATTCAGAGATAATAAATCTCTCCTTAACCAAGAACATGAGAACACAGAAGCAGCAGTAAACCATTCAGCCTCTCAAGTCTACTTTGCCATTTAATAAGATCATGGCTGGACATCCATCCATCCCATCCTATCCCAATTTCCTTGATTTCCTCAGGGCTGGAAAATCTATTGATTTGAGGAAAATAATCCCAGTTTCCCAACGGACTTGAATTTCCTGAGCCAGGCCATATTCTAATTATCCTCCTCTGCATCCTTCCTACAGTATGATGCCCAGATTCAGATACAGTGAGGCCTAGTCATTGGTTCATAAAGGCTTAGAATCTGAGCCTCGACTTCACAAAGCCAAGGATTTGATGTGCTTTTTTAACAGCCTTATTGACTTGTCCTGTTTTCTTCAAAGTCACCTTTTGTTGCCTTTGCTGGTGCTGAAAACTCTAAAACCGATTCAATAAGAAAGGCAGCAAAGACTCATCATAATTATTTCGTTAAGTTATCTATCTCTTGGAGCAGCTGATCAAGGCACATGGGGGACACAGCCTCCCTTTACCCAGGCAGTGGGGAGAATGTGACACTTGCCCCACAGGGAGAGTTTGGGGTGAATAATATTGATACATTTTAGGGGCAGCTGGATAAACACGAGGGAGAAATAGAAGGGTAAGGTGATGGAGTGAGGAGGAGGGTTTGGGAAGAAGGCGATGAGGAGCTGGCATGTTCTCACAGACCAGATAATCTGAGTGGGCTATTCCTGTGCTTGTGTTGGGACTGATATGCCTCAGTAAGAATTGGGTTGAGCTGTGGGCTACAAGTTTGCTACAAATGCTAATTGAGAAGGCAGGAGGGTAGACGGGTCACTGAGAAGGTCAACCATGAACAGAAGGATTGTTGAATTTATCAACTCGCATGACCTGACGTTGTCGAATACATGTGCAGCCTACCCTTTGTCTAAAGAGGATTCTCACGTCACCCAATTGCTTCTTGCCATGGTGGGTCATTCTGTGACTGCTGACCCCTGAGTTGCTGATCACAGAGTGGAGACTGACCAAACCTTCAAACTTTAATGTCACACCCTAGGCACAGAAACAGTTAATCAATCTTTCAGGAAAGGTAAATCACATGAGATCCTCAACTAGCTTCCAACTGCTTGTGTCTGGGCCAGATGCTGCTTGCTGCCTTTGCCTGTAGTTTGTTTTTTAGTCATTTCTGCATGGCTGCAATGAGAGTTGTTTGACGTAAAGTTAATGCTGCGTTTCCCACACAGATTAAGAGGTGTTAAAATGGAACAGAGGAAGTTAAATGATCAAGCAAATACACTGGTGGATCTGGCCAAGGTTGGTATCACAATGAACTGCACAAGAAACACTGGGAGGCCAAACAAACGTGTTTGGCAGCTTTGGGATTGCTAACTCTGAATGGGCCCATTCCTGGGGATTTTATCACATGACCTCCACCTTCAAACTCCTGCTGTTGGTCAGCTGACATACTCATCGCCATGGCACCCCTGCCTGACTACAGCCAATCGGAAAACAAACAGACTTGTCACATCTAGTTAAATGAATCTTCCCTATCAATCCAGCAGCCCCCACTTCCAGTTCTCATCAACTAATACCTATCTTTTTTTAATGATCCGGTGATTTTTCTGCTCTATGTTGCTTTCAGCAGTTTCGCGGACATTAAGCTTTAATTCTGACGCTGGGGCAAACATGAAAGATTAGCAGCTCCTGGTCTGCAAGGAGTGGGTGAGTGTTACTGATATCACCCAACTTCCAGATCAGAGTTGAGATTGATTGTGGGGCTGCTATGTATCAGAGGCCACAGTGAGCCTGAACGCTCCTGGCCCAGGGACGGCTTATACAAATTGTCCAGGCTTTCTGATGATTATCTGCACGTTCTTGCTGCACCGTGGGGAAAGTGAGAATGTGGGTTGGGGCTGAAGGGTGGTGATTGTGTGGAAGAGGCCGGGATTGGATTTGGTTCTGAGACCCTTCCCTTGTTGGGTAAGGTGTCAGCACTCAGTGTCCCCTCACACACAAGGACAGTTCACAATGGAAGGGAACATGGGAAGCTCAATCCAGTACCTTTGAGAGAAGAGAGAAAGCCCTTTCTGCCTCCAAACTCACTGTAGGGCAGAGTATGAAATCCCACCCATTGTCACTGGCTTCCAGCAACATTGACATCTTCACTACCCGAACAAAACATGGGAAACTCTGGAATAAAAGCCTTGGCCATTCTCTCTCTCTCTCTCTATCTCATTAGTCTTCTATCATTCTGAAAGAATGATGATGGGGTTGGTGACTAATCACAATGCCCAATCTCGATCAGCATTAGCCACCCAGCCAAGTCTGTATCTATTTGTGAAACCAGTCCTGCATCCATGTTTTTGATTCTTTACTGAAGTGGGCAAGGAGTTAGATTGAAGCTCCTGGGCCAGGAAGAAGCCCCAGCAGGGAGCAAATGAATAACATCAAACCCGGGCAGATGGGGAGGATGCTCCCAGGGAGGGTGGAGCAGGAGATCATTGGGAATCATAAGGTGTAAGATCACTGGGTCTTCTCAAGCATGTTACATGCACAGTGTCCTTTTGACCTAGTTTGTTTGTGCCCCCTGTTCACAGACACAAAATGTGATGTATGATATCCTGTCGGAGCTGCAGGAGAAGAATGAAGACTTGGAGAAAAGGATTGTGACGCTGGAGACCAAACTGGACTCACTAACTGTCAGCCTGCAGGCATTGCCGGGGCTGATCACCCAAGCAGTTGGCCAACAGCAGCGTGACCTCTTTGAGACTCACATGCACAGGTTTAAACTGGTCGCATACAGCTCGGAGAAGTCATGGACGCCAACTCGAAGGCGTCGCTCCCCATCGACAGCACCGCATACATCTTCTGACAGCAGCTAGGGGCCTTTCAGAAGTAGATGATCTGATCTCACTTGGCCATTGTATGGCTTACAATGTTAGCTTTTTTCTATAAAGCCATCTCTAATTTATAAGTTTGGTTTTAGGATACCAGAGTGAAGCTGCAGGTTACCATTAATATTTAAAAGGGTAAAGCAGCTCCCTAGGCTTTTGCCAAGGGGTTTGGGCCAGTATATCTAGGTTGAAGCCATCTCCCTCAAGCATTGTGTTTTCCAACCCTCCCCTCCCACCCACCTACTAATACGGGCGAGTTCTGGCTACCCTGCGTATTGAGTATTGTACTCTCCAAGCAAGATCATCCCAGTCTGCAATTCAGAATAACATCTGAGAATCCTCAACTTAACGACGTGATTCAATAGGGTAAAGATTAGAGAAAGATTGTGGGAAGATGCCATTATTTCCCAGGTTCTGGAATACTTCTCACTTCCAGCTGGGGAATCTATTCTCTTTATTGGGGAGTATGCTGGTTAGCAGCTTATGGACACATGGACAGTCTGTGAGCACAATGCTGCCTCTACATCACCCCAATATCTTGTGTTCAGGCACAGCTGGTAGCTCCCACTATAGGCAGAGAGTGGTCAAGTGGTGCTCAGTTAATACATGACCAGATCTAAGTTGTAGCCTGAGCTGAGGCAGCAATGGCCACTGGAGTAGCCCTCAGCACACCTTGGGTCAGAGGGTAATGGTGATGCAGGGCCGTTCGCCACCTCCCCCTTCCAGTCGTGAAACAATGGCCAAGCTCCCGCTTGTGGAGCATGAGAAAATGCCAGGATGGGGCTCCAATGTAATGACCCCTTGCAGCCTAGCCACAGGCTACATTTGCAACATCTTTCATTAATATAACATCCTTAAGGTAGTGAAATATACCGAGATGCTTTGCTGGAGCTATTCGGATGAAAGTTGACACCAGGCCGCATGAGGAAAAGTTTGTTTAAAGGGGTAGAATTTGCAGAATCTCCAGACAGAGGAGAGAGAGTTGGAGAGACTCAGGGAGAGAATTTCACAGCTTAGGGTCCAGGCAGCTGAAGGCACAGCCGCTAATAGTGAAATGATGGAATTAGGATTATGCAGGAAGGCATGATTTGAGGAGAGAAGAAGTCTTGGAGAGTTGTGAGCTTCAGGAGATTACACAGAAAGGAGGTGTTAGGGTTATTTGAAAATAAGGATGAGAATTTAAAAACTGAGGTGTTATTGACCAGCGGTCAGTAGAGGGGATGGGTGCACAGGAGTTGGTGTGAATTGGGATGCATTGATGGCGACTTGGACTATTACCAACAGCCTGCCCACAATTGGCACCTGCGGGGGGTGAAATTGGTCTTCAATGACATTGAATTCACTGTCTATCTTACGCTGTGTACCAGCTTCACACTGTGTGCTATTACTGCAAACTGATTTCATCCCAGTTGACAAATGAGAAATAGGAAATGAAATTGGGCATTTGGCACGGTTTGGAGTTCAATTCGTCAGTGAAGTGTTTATCTTGGACAAAGTTGACTTTTAGATGTTGCTTGATTTTGCCATTTGCCCAGCACGGTGGCTCAGTGGTTAGCACTGCTGCCTCACAGTATCAGGGACCCAGGTTCAATTCCACCTTTGGGTGACTGTGTGAAGTTTGCACATTCTCCCTGTATCTGTGAGGGTTTCCGCCCACAAGCAAGGATGTGCGGGTTAGGTGGATTGGCCATGGGAATTGCAGGGTTATAGGTTGGAAGTGGGTGAGATGTTCTTCAGAGGGTTTGGTGTGGTCTTGATGGGGTAAATGGCATGTTTCCACACTGTAAGGATTCCATGAACCTGTGACATTTTAACGTGACCAAGCAATAGTAAATGTGAGGGAGGTTTCAATGGCATTGACTGAAGAGTCAGCAACATTGACCAAACAGGCTGCAACGGTTCAAGAAGGCAGCTCCCTACCATGTTCTCCAGGGCATCTAGGGGCAGGCAATAAACACTGGCCTTTCCAGTGATACCCACATCCCAAGAATGAATGTTTCATATTGGCATCGTTTGGATGCCCAAAGGTTTATTCCAAAGGTGACCATTTCTTGAGTGGAGGAATGGGCTATTTTAAGCATGTGATTTGACCTGGAGTCAGTGATTGGGAAAAGTAACGTTATTTAATGGAAATCACCAACTTGTGGGTTTCCTAAAAATTATGCTTTTGGGTGGGTGACTGAATTGGCCCAAATGACGTGGGCTTTTGGGAGAAATCATTTCGGAGATTCTCTGGGAGGAAACGAGAAGAATATTGCTTGCTATCGCAGGATCGGTCAGTCATATTTTAAAGGAAAACCTTATTCAGGAAAATCTAAGTTTAGCACAAGTGACGAGGGTCGAATGTAGGTCACTGGTTTCAGTCCTGCTACAGGTGTCAAATCAATACTTGAAAGAAAGACAGAAATTAACTGTCACTGCACCCATCAACAAATCCCATAAAACACCCAGTTGTCCACTCCCGCTGAAGTTAAATTAAAATTATCCCATTGGTTCCATTCTTCCCAACTTCTACCACATCCCATTCCCCTTCCCTGCATTCTACCAATCACCTTCTCCACTCCTACCCACCTTCCACCCCACCCTTCCCAAACATCAGCCCCTTGCCCCACCTCCCCCACCTCATTCTGCCCAATTTCTGTTTTCCGCAGCCTCATCTCCCCTCCCCATTCCTATCCTTCCAACAGCTTACCCCTCCATTCCCCTTCCTCCTCCCTGTCTCTCCTCTCCCACCCCCATCTCTCCCTTCTCCTCCCTCCCTCCCATCCCTCTACTCTCCATCCTCCTCCTCCCACCTCTCCTCCCGCCACCTCTTTGTCTCCCCTCCCAGTCCTCACGCTGCCTCCTTTCCTCCCCAGCCCATCCTCCCTACTCCCCCTAACCTTACAACTTCCCTTTCGCAAACCTTTTCTTTCAGCTGCCCCGGACCCTTCAGCCTGCACTGACCTTTCTGACCCTAACTCCCCAACTGCCCTTTGACCCTTTCAGATCACTTCCCCAGCACAAACATGCTGCAGCTCCCGTTGGCTCTGACCCAGCTGCCAGTCATTCCAATGTGAACCAATGAAAACTCAGATTGGCATGTTGACATGCCAGTTGTAAACCAATAGGGGATTGGGTTAATTTGATGCCTCCTGAAAATGTGTCAATGCTCATTAAAAATTCCAAATATCTCTATAACTGGTGCAGTGTTTTTACTGCCTGAGCTGAGAGGGTATGAGGTGACAAAGGTTCTTAACTCATTGCATTGACAAATTCCCCCTGGACAATTTAAAGCTCTTGGTTTTTTTGTTTTAAAAGCTGATTTCAAACCAAATTTGATTTAAAACTTTCCATCCCCCACCACTACAACATTCCCCAAAAGTCAGGGTCTGGAGATGTAACACCACACCTGTGATGTCAGCAAATGGTCAAAGAGAGCACATTTTGTGATAACATCACAGGGTTATGGTGCAGCCTCCCTCTGGGTTGAATTCTGAAAAGGGAAAGTGTAAGTTGTTGTGAAATGAAAGTGAAGCTGCTTTACTTTGTGCTCAAGCAGCCAACAACCATTTGCATCTGTTTAGGTAAATGAAACAAAAACAGAAATTGCTGGAAAAACTCAGCAGGTCTGTGGGGAGAGAAACAGAGTTAACGTTTCAAGTCCAGTGACCCTTCTTCAGAATAGTAAATGTTCTAACAGGATTATGCAGGGTAAATGCAGAAAAGATGTTCCCGATGACTGGGAGACCAGAACCAGAATACGATGTAGGACATTTAAGACTGAGATGAGGAGAAATGTCTTCACCCAGAGGTGGTGAACCTGTGGAATTCTCTGCCACAGAAAGGGGTCAAGGACAAAACACTGAATCTTTTCAAGGGAAAATTAGTTCTTGGGGATAAAGGGATGAAAGAGTATGGGGAGAAAGTGGGAACAGGGAACTGAATTGGATGATCATGTTGAATGTTACAGCAGGCTCAATCGGCCGAATGGCCTGCTTCTGCTCCTATTTTCTAGGTTTTCTATATCTATGATCTTAAAACTTTTTCAAAATCAAAACATTGTTGGAGTGGAAGCTAATGTAGATATGGTAACACTGGATGCGATGGATGAATGGTATTCCAAATTAGGAGATGAGCAGCAGAATTTCAGATAGATTAGTTTTAGGCAAGTTTCAAGCTGGGACTGCAGCCAGGAAATGCATGTAGAATAGTCAAGGGGCAACAAAAGCAGGGGTGAAGGTTTCACAGTCGATGAGCTAAGGCCAGTGCAGAGTTGCCAGAGATGGGAATTGGCCTTCTGAGGGATAGAGAGGGTATGGGGTAGGAGGCTGAGCTCCAAGCTGTTTAGGACACCAAGATTTCAAAACAGTCTGGTTCACCCTGTGACAGTGGCAAGGGAGAGGGGGTGGAGGTGGTAGCTTCGGGAATAGAGTTTGTAGTGGAACCATTCCTTATATTACAATAAGCACTAGTCTGTATTTTCTAATCAGGTTGGGAGTGGCCAGTGCTGTGACATAATTGTTGGACTGATAGAGAAACTAAGTTCAAATTAAATCAGGAACTCTGAATTCAATCAAAACAGTAGAATTTGGAAATGGACAGTTGGTTCTCGTAAAAAATGACCATGATGCTGTTGGATTTGTTAAGAACCCAACAAGTTCACTTTAGAGATAAAAGGTACTGCAGATGCTGGAGAATCCGAGATAACAAGCATGGGGCTGGATGAACACAGCAGGTCAAGCAGCATCATAGGAGCAGGAAAACTTGACGTTTCGGGCCTAAACCCTTCATCAGAAAATTCTGATGAAGGGTTTAGGCCCGAAACGTCAAGTTTTCCTGCTCCT